>PVIH01017840.1:0-40486 GCA_004025045.1 Sigmodon hispidus | reverse complement strand
GGTTGTGGCGGGGTTTCCCTCAGCAGGAGCTGTGGAAGTGGTCAGGGACAGCGTCCACCTGCCCCTGCCCCAGAGAGCGCTGGGATTCTGCAGCCAGCGCTGGGTCCCGGAAGTGGAACCAGCAACAATGGGAGCTGAACTCTCCCTCCCAGGCTGGGATAAAGGCACTGAGGCCTCTAGCCCCCTCCTGACCTCTGGGTGTGGTCCGAATCCGCCCCTCGGAGACCCCAGCAGTTGGTTCGCTCAGTTCGAGGTCGTGGCAGGGTTTCCCTCAGCAGGAGCCGTGGAAGTGGTCAGGGACAGAGTCCACCTGCCCCTGCCCCAACATCTAGCTTTCTTACTATGAATCTTCACACATGACTGAATCCACCAGACAAAGGCAGGAGAAGATAGAGGTTGAATAAGATGCTCTCTGAGTGTGTTTTCTACTCAAATTTCAATTTACCAATGAAGATAAGGCAGACAAGAAAGGCCTTCTGAAGGAGAATCCACCAATCTATTACATTTTTTTTTTTTACATGAGTTAACAATAAAAGAATGAAGGAGAAATAATAGATCAGCATTTCTCAGTCTGTGGGTTGTGATCCCAATAGGGGCTGCATATCAGATATTTACATTATGATTCATAATAGTAGTAAAATTATGGTTATGAAATAGCAGTGAAATAAATGTATGGATAGATAGGGTCACCACAACATGAGGAACTGTACGAAAGGGTGGTAGCATTAGGAAGGCTGAGAACCACTGGAATAGTTAGGTATGGATGGACAGGAAGATGGAATGGGTAGTAAGAGAGGGATGAGGAAAGGAATAAGGGGAGGGACAGGGAAAATTAAAGACCACTTGAGGAATTGTATGGAAACTTAATACAGTAGAAGCTTTTTAAGCATACATGAAGGTGATATAGATAAAATCACCGAATAACAGGGAAAAAGCCCTAACTGGACATCTCTCATCACCAAATAAGCCTTCCAGTACTAAGAAAGGGGTTACTTCTAATTGAGCTGTTGGTCAAAGGAGTGCCAGGGGAATCCTCAAATAACCTAGGCTGCTGCAAAGGCTGTAGCATTCTTTCCATAAATTAACAGCAAGGCTATATTGCTGCAAATAATACACATACAATTGACCATGGAGAAGTTGAGCTGGTGCCTGTCTAGAGCCTTCAACCCCACTGGCTAGTGCTTTTGGTACCAGAAGGTACTCTTTGTACTCCCAAAGGAGAAACAGAAACTCTAAGCCACTTCTGAGCTCTTTGATCTACAGTGGTGTCCTGCCTACAAGGTACACTATTTCAATGGTGGCACAAAGTTTCTAGGAGTAACAACCAATGTCTGCTTTGACTTAAGATCTACTCCATAAGATAGAATCCAAAAGAATGCTATGTAGGTGACCAAGATCCTGAGACTAGATAGCTCAGTGACCTAGGGGAAAGCCAAATGCTACTATTCTACAAAAGGAACACAGCAATAAAATGACTCCTAATGTCATTCTTTTATACCCATAGATCAGTGCCTTGCACAGCCATCACCAGAGAAGCTTCTTCCTGCAACAAAACACACAGCCAGACAATACACAGAGAGTGAAAGATCTCAGAACACTTAACCAAAATGGAATGTCTTCAACAAATCCCCCAACTCATGGCTCAGAAAGCTCTGTAGAAGAGGAGGCAGAAACCTGTAAGATGCAGAGCGGCTGGAGGACTCCAAGGAAACAAGGCCTTTCAGGCACAGAATGACCAATACACATTCGAACTCACAGAAACTATGGCAGCATGCATAGTGCTGGCATGGCTCTGTACCAGTTTGTGTTCTAGAGTTGAAAGAAGTGAACACATAACTCATCCCTAACCTAAAAATTTAACTCAAATTGATAACTACTTGTAAAAAAAATTAGTTTTCTCTAAGGGGGTCTACCTAGAGAAATGAACTACTCTTAAGGGTAGACCACATGACCAGCGGTAGTTGGTCAACAGAAAACAAAATTAGCTGCATATTAGGAGGTTTCTTGTCTAATAATGTTCTGTTACAGTTTATTTGTTAATTTATTTATTTACTTATTTTTACCCTACAGGTTTTGGGTACATATTATTGCTCCTGGTTTTGTATTTTTATGGGATTCCTAAGTGTATGAGCAAATGGAACTCAGCATTTTTATCTGTTTCTTTGGTTCTTTTCCTTCTGTTTGCTTTGTCCTATTTCAATTTTCTTTGTTTTGTCTTATTAAAGTTTATTATATTCCTTAGATGCCTACTTGTTTTCTAAAAGAGGCAGAAGGGGGAGTACCCAGAGGGAAGGAGAGAGGGGAGAACCGAGAAAGGGAAATCTGTAATCAGAGTGTATTGTATTTTTAAAAAAATATTTTCAATGAAAGAAAATACAGAACACTCATTGGATTCTCAATTATGTTAAGACATTAAAACATTCTAGGGAAAAAAACATGTTCAATTTTTAGGAAAATGGAAAAAGTGACCTGGAAACATTTGTTAAAATGTTAAGCATCTAGACATTGGCAATACAATGTCTAGAAGAATTAAATAAAACAGAAAAACTATTTTATTTTGTTTGAAAGCTTTTCAGTGAAGGAAATGTGGTAATACAGACTTGCTGAACTGCTCTTGAGATGGGTAATGGCTATAGAGGAGTGATGCAGAGAAGGCTTTCAGTAATATAAACAGCCATTCAGCCCCAAATCTACCTCAAGTTGTTGCACGTGCCACATGGGTGATCCCACGATGATGGCCACCAGCCAGACTACACCTGCAAAAATGTAATAATCATCAGAATGTGGTAAAATGGAGCCATGCTTAACTTGCAGGCTATCTTCAGTACAATACCAGCTACATTTTTTATGACAGAAATACTGCTTGCTTATTTATTTCATGTGATATATTATTAAATTTGCTACACTTGATGATCCTATCACTGTATACTATGAATCTGATTATTATAAATTCAGACCATTATAAAGCATCTTAAGATTTTAAGTGCTCAACAGTAATTACTTAAAAGGAAAATTAATCTATTACCATAGTAGACTTTAGGCCATTGTTTCAAACTCAGCATTTTTATAAGATATGTTGTATTCATCAAGATTTACTGAGTCAGGGACAGGTATAGCAAGCTAAGATCCCTAGAGTTGCTTGAAGCAAAATAAAGAGAGTGGAATATGTCTTTGTCCAGTATCTGAAGGATGGTACTTTGTTTTTTAGTCACCTGTGACTACTATGTGAACTGATTGGGAGGCACCATTGCACAACTACTGTTTCCTGCTTCCCTCAAAGCACATTTCCTGCTCTGTATCAAAATCTTCTTGCTTTTGTACACTCAGAACCTCCTCATCTCAAGTCAGATGAATGTTAATGTGGAAATGACCACATGGCTATCATTTATTTGCTAAATAGAATGCTTAAAAGTTGAAGACTTAAATGGAAGAAATCTATCCACAATAATATATTTCAATATTAGAGTCGACCTAGGGGAAAGATGGTGTGGGGTAAATGTAGAGAGGACCAAATCCCTCAAATTATACAGGAATACTTACACATAAAGAAAAATCTTCTACTGTACAAATACGATATTATTTATGATATTATTTGTATTTGCAGAATGGCACTAACCCTGTAGGCACACTGGTAGCCTCACCCAATATTACAATTTAAGTATTAAACATCCTCCAAAGTCTCAAATGACTGACTGATAGCTCATGGACTTTGGGGGTAAGTCATGAAGGTACTAACTTTATGAATGGATTAATCCACTGATAACTTGATAGATGAACAGACAATAGGAAGCAGGATCTGATTGAAGGAAGTAGATTTCTGGCTTATAACTTGTCCCAGATTGTTTCTGTCTGCGTACTGTGTCTGCTATGGGGTGAGCCACTGCTCCAGCACATGTTCTTGTCACATTGTCCTGCTTTACTGCCCAAGGCCCAGCAGTAACAGAGCCAAGTGGCCATGGGCTAGAATCTCTGAATTATCACAGCCCTGAGGATCAGCATCCAACAACTCAGAGATTGAGAGGGAAGCCATGGAGTGCACTGATTAATCACTCAACTTCACTTTTCTGTCTGGGGGAGTAAAACTTAACTCTCCAGGGCTGGTGAAAAAGGGATCCCCCCACACACCTTTAGGTTTTCTCTAACATCTTCTCTTTCTGTTCTTTTTTTTTTCTTACCTCTATCAGGACATATTCCTTCTGTCTCTGTTGTTGTCTTTTTTTCTAACTAAATTTAGTTTTTCCCTTACAGCTTTTATAGCCCATGAAAATCTTTCAAGCAGTATAAACACTATAATGTAGTTACATTCTATTTTAAGTGAATGATGACAATGAATACAAATAAAAAAGAATATGTTTTCCAGGTCCTTACATGATTAAACATTTTTACATATTTCTGATGAAAAACAAGTTGTCCCAGAATCAACATACATTCATACCTAAGCAACTTAAAACAGATTAACAGAATATAAGCAAGAAAGGTATTTTTCTCAGTCAGTGCTTTTTCTGGAAGGCTGCTTTTTGCAGTTACAAAGAAAGAACCAATCACTTTATTACTTATCTCGAAAGGTATTCTTATAAGAAATCTTATAATAATCATAAATCTAAGCTTCTATGTATGAAAAACAGTCATCTCTTCTTTAAATCCTCAGGGTGCATATTCATTTGTCAACAGTTTTTTATGTCAGGAAGCTAAGGGCAGAAATGGGCACAAAGAATTAATCATCATCTTTGATTGCCAACTCATCCTAACAAGAAAATCATGTCAGGAATAATAACCAGGCTGCTTTGTTCCTGTTCCGTGACCTCAACAAGTCTCTCACTCAACTATGTACCTTTCTAAACTTTAGATTGTTCCTTTGGGCTTTTCACCTCAAAGCTATTAAGATAAACGTCTTAACCTAACCTTAAGTCTGTTTAAAGCTCTGTTTAGCTACGATGCTCACTGAAACCCGCAAACACATCTCTCAGCATTAAGATTGAAAGAACTGGAGCTAACTTAGCTCTGAGACAACTGTTTTTCTTAATCATTAACATAAACCACAGTCTGTTTATACAGCTCCTCAAAAGAAACTAGCTGTGCTTTCTTGTTCTTATTTTATATCCTCTGCAGCTTCTGCTTTATTAGGGATGGAGCCAACACTCTATCTTGCTTTTACCTATAATAGTTTTTCCACTAACCTAACCTCTATTGTAATTGCTTACTATATTTACTAGAGACCTTCAATCATCAAGATCTTATTTAAACTAACACTGTTATTATATAAAATTGTTGCTTCAGTTAAGCAGTACAGCTTAGGAAGAAATTATCTTTATAATAGTTCACAGATAAAAATGCCCAGTAGAATGGGATATTTCCATGAGATGTTCACACCACATTAAAGCTGGTGAGTATCTCCCCATGCCAGTTCACACCCTGTCAGACAACAGAGAAAAATGGCATCAACAAACATGTAAAGGCATAGCAAGAAATATTCTGGGGCCCAAACCCTTGGGGCCTTCCTTGCCTATCCAAGATTCACCCATCAGTGCCTTGCATGCTGGAGAGCCAATCGCTGAAGTCAGTTGCCACCTGCTACGCCTTTGACATGGCCACCGGCACTGAGACCATAAGCAAAACCAAATCCTTCCCACTTCTAAGTTGTTAATATTATGACAAGTGACTTGCATACCCAAGATTGTGAAAGCCCTCCGGTTGGTGTACTGCCACTTCATTTTAAAAGGATGGACAAGTCCTTGGTGCCTCTCAACAGCAATGCAGGTCATAGTGAGGATTTCTGTCACAACGGCAGTGGATTGGACAAATGGCACCATCTTGCAGATGAAGGCACCTGCAGCAAGAAAACAGACAGACAGGCCAGACAAAACCCTCTTTTGTAAAAGTCTTATCTGTCCCGTTGTAAGTGTTACAAACCGTAACTCTGAGCCTTTCTCTCCCAAGTTTCATGATTATAACTATGCCCTAGATGCAAACTAATGAAGGAAGTTGTATTGGCTCATGTTTTACCTCTGACTAGAATTTGAAGTTCCTAAGGGCTATGTCACTGAATATAATAAGACAGTGGGAGACACAAACCAGCATTTAGCTGTTGGTAATGAGTAGAGAAAGACTACAGTCTATGGCAGTGGCAGAGTAAGGTGGTACATACCATTAATCCCAACACGTAGAGATTATGAGGCAGGAGAGTTGAAGAAAATTCAAATGCCACATGGGCTACACTGCTAAACTTGCTCAAAAACCATTAACAAAAATCCATAAGACTATTATTTTCAGAAGAACAAAGTTGGAATGAAATGGTTGACTGGGAAATAATTATGAAATATTATTCACATTTGGCTCTTGGTAAAATGATATAAAGGAGTAATTCTTATCAAAGTTCAGTGTATCAAAGTGTGTGTGTATGTATGTATGTATGTATGTATGTTTCATGTATGTGAAGGCAGATGTACATGTGTCATGGAGCCCACATGGATGTCAAAGGATGAACTTGTATACCAGTCCTTGACTACCCCAGTACTCACTGCTGTTTATGCTCTTCTCTACCTGGCACGAAAGCTTCTTGGATTCTTTTCTTCCTGCCTCCCATATTCCCACAGGAGCACTGGGATTACAAGTGATGTCACCGATTCCTTGTTTACATGAGTTCGGGAGATTCAAACTAAGAGCCTCACATTTGTGCCACAAGTACATTACTCACTAAGCCTTCTCCCTGGGCAGACTCAGATTTCTTCTTAGAGCATCTATTCAACTTGATAGGTAGATTAAACTATTAACCATTATAATTATTTTAGTTCTAGACAAGGTTGACTTTTTTAATTGGAAATTGATTTTTATTTCATTCAATATATTCTGATTACTGTTCCCCTCCCCCAGTCCTCCCACTTCCTCCTGTCCCATCTGGCTCCACCCCCTTTCTGTCTCTCATTAGGAAACAAAAAGGCATCTAAGGGATAATAATAAAATAAGGTAAACAAAAAAACAAAACAAACTAAGACAAAATAAATAAACAGAAGAAAAAGAGCTATAGAAAAAGCTTAAGAAACACATATAGTCACAGAGACACATGTGTTTCCAAGCAAAGGAATCCCTTAAAAACACAAGGTAAGAAACTATAATGTATACACAGAGGACCTTTAAGGTTCTTTTTAAACAATTCCTGACTCAACATTATGAGACAAAGAACCTCAAAGGATGCCGCTGAATTAATTTTGTTGGCCTTCTACTGCTGGGTATGCATTACAATTTTAACTTTCTTTACCTTCCTAATATAAAGATTTCAAAATAATGGATAGTTAAAAAAAGGCACTTTTTATTTATACACTAAAACAACATTAAGAGCTGTCTATCAGCTGCTCCAGCCACTGCTTGCCTCTGGGAAAGTGTAAAAGATGGTGGTCTGGAACCACAGTTATGGACCCCTGGTCCCTCTACCCACCCACCTATCAGGCACCCACCCATCACTTGCCACAGACCGCTTGCAGTCCAACTATGAACCCAGAGAGCCAGTGATGTGCCTGTCTATCAGCCTATTAAACCACCCCACACAATTCTACACAAGTATGGCAGAGACCCACAGGAGACCCAAACTGAATGCCTCCATTGGAAAACTGTCTTGAGACCACCTACTCTAATCTTTCTGTCTCTGTCCTGGAATCATCCTTGCAGCACTGTAGGAAGAGGGCAGGCCCATGTGCAGCTCCAGGCAGCTCCTCACTCTGCTTTAGCAGGAACAGTTTTCCCTGTGCCTAGATTCATTAGCTGGACTCCAGCATGCCACCTAACTGTAACTGTGTCTGCTGGACTCCAGCAGGTAAGCTAACTGTAATTGTAGAGATGTTATAAAATCCCAAAACACTGCACACAGAGTCCTATTTTTAGAAGAAGACTAAACACCTCAAGAATAATAAAATAAAAGATTGTCATAACTCTTTCTGGATGTTGGAATAATATATGTTCTTCTTGGGTTTATTTTTATACACTAATTAGAAATATACACATACATATGAGTTAAAAATAGAAATCTAGTATAGAGAATATATACTACAATAAATAGAAAATTTAACCCCACTGGGTTAACTAATATAGGAAATGTGTTATTCTAACATTAACAAATTCCAGAGGCAGAATATTAGAATAGTAACATCCATAGCTGAAGTATTTCACTATAAATATGAGTTCTTCCTTTTCAACTACTTTATTTTTATAGTATGGTTTTGCTTTTGTTCTTGGACATCAGTTATGTAAATATAATAACAGTATTATCTCCAAAATTTATATCTCAATCCTAATCAAATACAATAAAGAGTAGAGAAAGTAAATTTTTTTTCAAGCCCTTTTAGTTACATTTCTTATTGCTTTAACAAAATGCCTTAGAAGAAGCAAGCAGCAGTCTCGAACTTGAGCTCTAGTGTCCCCCCTGCCCCCTCTGTCTCTTCCCAGATATCTCAACTTTCCTAGAGCTAGGATTAAAGGTTTGTGCTATCACCACCTGGCTCTGGTTGGCCTTGATGGGATTAAAGGTGTGGGTTACCACTCCCTGACCTTTGTGGCTTGGCTCCATCCTCTGATATTCCCTACTATTTTTATTAAATATTCAATATATCACCACAGTGTAAGGAAGAATTGGGTTTCTTTTGCTTACAGTTCAAGGGCAGACATTCCATCATGGTGGTAAGGTATTTTGGCAGAAGTAGAGAGATGACCATTCCTGCATCTGCAGCCAGGAATCAAAAGCAAGCATGGGTAAAGCTGGGCCACTCTATAACCTTAAGCCACCCATGTCTGACTCACTCCACCCAGTGAGGCTTTTCCTAATAGAAGGGCTCAAATAGTGCCACTAACTGGGGACTAAGAATCCAAGCATGTGAACCTTTGGGGACATTTCACATTCAGATCACAACACCTTTCATGAAAGTATGAAATTCAGACCCCCGCATAATCAGAACTGATTGCATGCTTGTTTTTAAAATCAGTGACAGGACAATTAAATTTTAAAAATTAACTTAATGAAATCTATTCCCTAGGCCAAATAAAAGTCCTAACCTTTCCAGAAAAACATGCCTACCCAATTCCTAAACATGTATTCCTTTGTTAGCAAAGAATAACATGAAGCAAGCATGAGGTATGTTCTATACTTCTGCATAAGGATTCACCCTCTCCTTATCCATTAGTGGCTTCAAGCAACACTAACTACATCCTGGAAGCCGGAAGGATAAACTGGGTTGATAGAGCCACTTCCTTCTTGAGGTTCTAAGAGAGAAGTCATTCCCATGTCTGTTTCCATTTCTAGAAATTGTCTACATTTTTGGTTTGTGGACCAGCATTACTTCATCTTCTGAGACAATTTTCACATCTTCTTGTCAGCTTCTGGCCTCCCTATCACGGTAGTATTTGTTAGTTCTCTAGAAGATCCAGGGCCACCTCCTCACTGCTAGATCCTTAACTTAATCATATTGACCAAGTCTCTTTAACAATGGAAGGCTGCATACTCACAGGCTGTAGCAACTGAGAAGTGGAAGTCTTTAAAGAATCATTATCTTTGGGAGGCAGGTGGATCTTTATGAGTTCAAGGCCAGCCTGGTCTACAGAGTGAGTTCCAGGACAGCCAGGGTTACACAGAGAAATCACATCTTGAGGAAAAACAAAAACAACAACAACAACAACAAGTAAATGAACCTCTCAGGACAGCCATTTAACATGTTACAGTGACACTGCAGAGTTGTCAATTTACCCCAAAGCAATAAATAAATTTAGAGCCGCATTAGTCATATTTAGCAGATTTGTTAAAAAGTCAAAAATTTTAGTTTTAATGAGTACAGCAAAATGAAGTTCTTCTTATATAACTATATCAACTCTGGGAAAGATGTTCAAATGAGTGGGAGACTTCTTCTATGCAATATTTAGACTAAAGAGTTTTTTTTAAAAGGGGCCAAATACTATTATAGATGATACCCATTGAAAATTCCCACTTGAATCAAGCTCACTGTGATGCTTGGATTAGCTTTGAATGAAAAAAAATTTCTCTTCACCAAAGCACATCCTTGATTGTTTCTAGATACTGCAAAAAAGAAAGGTTTTGACATTAACAAGCTGCTCTTGAGTTGGATGCTAGCTACTCATATGTCTGAGTCAGTGTAGAGTTTGGGGAATGTGAATGTTAATGTGTGACTCCCCTATCAGGGCCAAGGAGAGACAGTCAACAGGGTTAAGTTTTCATGAAGGTTTCTAAGGAAAAGAGCACATTAAATTTTTATTTTAAGTTCTGAACTAGCACCTAAGCATAAGGGTAAAGCTACTGCAGTTATAAGGGGTGAGGGTGGGTGGGAGGGGGGAGGGAAGCTGAGGGGTGGGGCCAAAGCAGAAGCAGGCAGAAAGCATGAGGAACTAAAGAAAAGGAGACTTTCCTTCCCCACTGCAGTAAAAAGCACAGACTGAAGCAGGCTCTTGGGTTCAAATCTGTGTGCCAACACTTCCTAAGTAGGCTTAGACAGTCTGTCTGCTGTAAGAGATTGTAAGACAAGAAGACAAAGGCTACAAGTCCATCACTGACTTCCAGCCCCTTTGACCAGTTCCTCCTCACATGAAGACTGTCTCTTTGCTCTTAGCAGCTGGAGAAATGATGAGACTTTCTTCGTAAGGAGAGGCAAGCAAGGTCCTGTACTGGATTTGCAGATGCTTGATGCTTCTGTTTTTTTCTTGGAATGCAGTGACTCTGTGTAAAGGGTTCTGGGCTACCCTGATACAGGAAATGCTAGGACAGGATGGCCTGCCTCTTTCTGAGACCTAACAGAATGAATCCCTGGTAGTTCACCTAGTCTCCTGGGTGACTCCTGTGAATCTAGTCTAAAAATTCCCCAATGGAGTCAAGCTGAAAGTGATTCCTTAATTACTGCACTTTTGAGTGGTTTGTTATGCAGAACAGATAACCAATACACTAACCCCACCCCCCAGCCTCCCTTTTCCCACTTGTAAAATGAGGAAGAGTACTATTAGCACATGGTCAGCTCTGGTACTGACTTCATTGAGGTCCTTCTAACCCCCCTGCAGCACACAGCAAGGTCTTGGTGCTTAGCTCTGCTGCATACAAGCACAGCAGGGTCTGCACATCGGGAAAGTCATGCACAGTGCCTAACTAACACTGGTGGCCAAAGTGTGGTACACTCAGCACCATGAATTACACAGCATGGCTATCTGAAGGGAGGTTCAGGGTGAGGGATTGCAAGCTTGCGACGCGGCATTATTTCTAATTCCAGGTGGGGATGGGACCTGGAAGCATCACTGTATGAGGTTTGTGGAACGCTGTGGGATGGCCTGGAAATACTCTAGAGCCTGGTGTGGAGCTACAGCGGTGCACCAGAGGCAGCCCTGTCTTCCCTGCCACTGTACCTGCTCTAGGGGATGTCACTCCCTGGCCAATAAGTGAAAGCTGTATTATTTTCTGCCTGCTAAATACAGATGATTAGCTTGAGCATAAATAACTTTTCACGTAAATTGTTCAATATTGAACATAAATAGGCTACAAATTCATCAAGTTTATGGTATATATATGTATTTGAGATATTACTAATGGTATGCTGATTTTTTTTTTTTTAGTGTTTAGTCAGACTTGCTGAATACAAACCTATTCTACACATAAATTTACACAACATTTAAAAGACTATCACTCAATCTATGAACAACCACAGCTTCCTCGGAAGATACCTAAGTGCCTACTGTCACTCATAGGTCATTCATCTTCATACCAACCCTATGAAGTGGGTATATGCATTCTTCCAGGCTTACAAATCAAGAAACTGAACCAACTATTTTAATAATTGTCTTGATATCAAATGTTATTCTTTGCTAACTTATACTGTTTAGAGGTCTTATATACATTGCAATGCCACCAGGAAAATGTCTTTAAAATAATGCCATTATCTCTCCATGCAGTGTTGAAGAAACTTCCAGTAATATTTTATAGGAGAAATATGTATATAGTGTTTACTTCATTCTGAAATCATAAGAACTGGATTTGCACTTTTTTCATGTCTGACTTTCATTATTTTTTCTCCTTTGTTTTATAAATGTTATAATCTATCATGGCTACTCTCACCCCTGTGTCCGCTATCCCTCTTCTAACTCTGTCCACTCCCAACCTTCAACCAACTCTGTACTCTTTACAAGTCCCTTTCTCGTCATGGAGATCTGGGTTTCTACCTTCCCTTTAAAAGGAGCTGATGATGATTGTTTGGGTTGTATTTCTGCTTGGTAACAACTGCCTCAGTCTAGAATGTGGGCCTTGGTCTATCATTGTGCCTATTGAACATCAAAATGGAGCATCAGCTGTCACTTATATGTTCCTAAGGATTATAGAGCAATAAATATTTCAAGGACAAAAAAAAAAAAAAAACAAGTCCCTTTCTCATATTTGTGTCTGTCTTTTGTTTTGTGACCCACTGAGTTTAACAAGGGCTGTTTGTGACCATGGGCTTTGAGCTAGTCACTGAAGCCTTGTACGCTCCCCTGTGAGCATTCAAGTGAAGTCAATGCCCGCTTTCCCCTCAGAATCTACCAGTGGTCAGTATTTCATCAGGATGAGATACAGTCTCGTGAATTTTTCTCCAGTCTTGACTAATGGCAAGCCCGCCTCATGTTGTGCTGGCCCAGTCAATGGAGGCAACTGTAACTGCTATGAGATTATGACTACGTAGCTGTGTCATGCCTAGAACATAGCATGTCACAGTTCCTTTCTCTATCATTTAGCTCTTATATTCTGTCTCCTCTTTGACCATGTTCCCTGAAGCTTAAAAGAGGTAGTGTAGGTACTCTCTCTAAAGTTAAACATTCAATTTTTACTTTTTTTTCTGAGCACCTTGGACAGCCACAAATCTGCATTCACTACTATTTATTACAAAAGGAAGCTTCTTTGGGTAAGGCTGGAAATAGCATCAGTCTATGGGTATAAACATAAAATGTTGATTTTTTTGTTGTTGTTTTCTCTTAACAAAAACAAGACATAAAACTTACATTGGAATAGTTCCTGTAGCTGTCATATGCCACCAGATGGCAGCATCAGACATTATTTTTTAATCTGCTCTGCTTGGTCTAATAATGAAAGGACAGGCAGAAAATCTGCTGTTTTTATGAACTACAGAAGCAGTTGACACATTGCTGGCGGAGGATATAGTGATGGGGCTGGCATGGGTTTTGTAGTTTCTTGGAATGCTCATGTGTCTTTTCAAGTCACCCTACCCAGGCCAGGAGAGGTGGACATGAGACAGCTTCATAATGCTGATTAAGCTGCACCTCAAGTTTCATGCAGGGATTAGGCCACAGGGGAGGATGTAAAAGAATTCAAAGGCAGAAGATGTATGTCACAGAGCTTACTGGCTCTTAGATGGACTTGTTCCCATAGACATACATGGCTAACCCTGTGATGCACATCCTCCTTCAGAGCTCCTGGTCCAGGGACCACACATTCTGGAGGACTTCGGTGGTTAACAGGGTCACAATTGTCATTGCTGCAGCCATGAGCTTGGCTGGTTAAAGTTTCACACAGTTAGCCAGCATGGAACCAATGTGCCCATAGTCATGAGCCCTTGTGAACCCACACAAATTTAGGAAGTTTATTACTTAGACAACATGAACAGATAGACAATGTCCTTGAGCCTCCTGTCCCACAGAAAGAAAGTGACTAACAGCATGAGCACACAGCTCGTTCTGTTAGGAGACACAGTGAAAGGGACTCTCAGATACTACACCCTGTGGAGAGGTGGAGAGTTCTGAACTCAACTGGAGCCAAACGTAGGGATGGATGAGAAATAATCTCCCATAAGAGAAGGATAAGAAACTGTCTTGTGTTGCTCTATGAGTTATCTCCAGGCACCCTGCCAAGAATCAGCTCACATGGGGGTAAAGTCTTGCCTGTATGGTCTTGTTGGAAACATACAGGGCTACCAGAGTACCACTTGAAGCTGATTCCAAATTTCCAAGCAAATTTACTCTAAGTCATTCAAGTGGGAGTAACCCTGACCTCCCATGCCCACCATTGTAGGGCATGACTAAGTCCTGAGCAGAGAATTCCATAATTTCATTCACAATACCTGATTCTATGAGAGAAAATGAGGTCCAGCTGGCTGAAACCCTTCTAGAACTTTCCAGAGATAGCTAGAAGTATCTTTTTTTTAAAAAAATCTTTTGAGGTAGAGATCGAAGTTTAATATAGATATCTTTTTCTGTCATTATTATGATTGCTGTCCCACATAGAGATCTTCTACACAAGATCCTGTGGCTGCTTTCTATGAAAATTTAGGGATTTTCTTGATGGAGTAGCAGTAAAGACACTATTTTTTTTCTCCCAAAATATGCACTGAGCTAATTCAAGAACACATAGTCAGACTGGCCCCATGACACAGTTTCTGGGTTTACCTTCAAGCTTAATGTTGCAGTCTACTCTTGATTATTTTTCTTTTTTTTTTTTTTAAAGTACTTCTCCCAAAAGATTATTTGATAGTTGCCATCATTACTGTCAACAGATTATAAAAAATTATCACATGGAACTCTTAATTTCACATCAACTTGGCCATATGGAAATTTCTAAGTGTAAAAGAAGAAGAAGAAGAAGAAGAAGAAGAAGAAGAAGAAGAAGAAGAAGAAGAGACATTATTATAACAAATGTAATTAATATCATCTCACCACTAATCGATTAAAGTTCCGCGGTAAATACTCTGATTTGAACTGCTTTCACAAATTAATACCATTTCAATAAAATAAAGTTCAATGACTTCCGTTAACCTCTTTCTCAACTTACTGGCTTATTGTGTCTATGAACGCCCACATTATCCAAGCTGCACGTAAGGTACCACTTTGTTCCCCTCCCCGGCTCCTCCCCCAGCACCTCCAGTGAAGTACCTTGTTATCTTTTATTTAAACCCACAGCAAAGTTGTGTTTGTTAAAAAGAGTGACTGGCGATGTTCCGCTAAAACCCGAGAGTCACACCTCCTTGTTCATCACCAGCCTCTGTTGCTCTGGCTAACGGATGAAACCCTGTGAAGTGTGCCAATTCATAGCAAGAGCTGTGCTTTTCAAGAGAGAATAATAGTCTGTGTAGTTTTTATTATTTGCATGCTTCGTATTCCAAGCTTTTATGAAATTAATTTTTACTTCTTTACAAATTCGTATTGAATGACTACAGAAAGGCCAAGGGCTTCAGTAAGATTACAACACACTGCCCACAATGGGGCAACTGCCCAGCGTCCCTGTTGGACTGCATTTTGCACGACCTTCCAATGTGATTTCATAAGCATTTTTGATTGTCTTCATATTTTAAAAACCATAATATCTCCATTGAGATTGCATATGCGGAAGCACTGTGCTTTTTAAAACTACCCCAATCATTTTTAACATTTCAGTCTTCGGAACAAGCTGAAAGGGTTTGTGCTGCACAGTGGTTTTCAGCTTCGCCTGGACAAATCTTTCCTAATGTGTGGAACTTTTGAAAATGTGAAATAAGTTATCACGCTCAGACTTATACAATCAGAATCTCTTAGTGCTGGCTGTTTCTTAAAACTCCCCCGGCAGTGATTCTGTGTGTTCAAAGACTGAGACTCAGTGCTCAGAGGTAAATTCTTTCCCTCCCTCCCTCCCTCCCTCCCTCCCTCCCTCCCTCCCTCCCTTTGTCCAGGGCTGCAGAGTGATGAGTGACGGGTTCATAATAAATGGCATCACTAAATCTTACCTTTCCTTTATCACTTCCCCCTTTCTGGGCCCTCCTGCCTTTTGTGCTTGGAATCCTTCCTCAGTAACTGAAGAACTCAGTCCCAAAGCCGTGGTGCGGCACCTTAGTTTAAACTCATTGGAGATCCCAGAGCAGAGACAGGAACAGAGTGGGAAGGCTTCACCCCCCAGGAAAAGGGCCTCAATAGTAAAGTGCCATGAAGAAGGGGCTCTTGTAGCCTGGGGCACTAAAATGGGGCCCCAAGGGCAAAGGAAAGGATACAGGTCACACTGGGAAAGGAGATGCTGAAGTCTCGTAGTTCTCTTGTCGATACTTAATCATTTGCCCTTCCGCGCTGGTTGTAAAACCATACTTGGACCATCTCCTTTTCCAGCCCCAAACTGCTCAACGATGTTGCTGATCTGTAGCATGGTGGGCTTCGAACACTGCAGAAACATGACCTCCAGGCCCCATCTCAAGGTGTTCTCTCTACTCTTCCGCTTTCTCTAAGTTCTGCACCGGGGTCTCTGTTTTGCATATTTTCTGAAAATTGTTATCCACCTCCTCCACCCACTGTTGCAGCAGCCTATGCCTTCTTGCAACTGAGCTGTAAAGGTCCCCAAAGAGGCAAATGGTCAGCTGGCCAAACCTTCCCCATGAGAAGCCCAGGGTAAGCCCCTTGTTGGCCCAAGTATACCCTAGGGGATCCTCTTATGCTTCAGCAGCTTGGCAATCTGTTCTAGTTCTTTCTGTGAGGTCTTCATGTCCTGGGATTCCTCAGGATTTGGTTCTACCTTGACAGCACTGGACCTCTCCACTCCAGCCTGGAGCTCAGGCTCTAAGCGCTCCAGGCTGACTGTAGACATTAAGCTCATTCCAGCCTGAGGTCCACAGCATACCCTCTCTCTACAGGGAGATGCCCAACACCGCTGACCTTGGTCCAAGCCCTGGCCTAATTCCAAGCCCACTCGGAGGGTCTTGGAAACTTAGTCAGATTGGAGGGTCTATCCAGCCTAGCTCTGGGCCCTCCTGACCCCATCCATCATTCCTGGTGGGGGTAAGAAGGTGATACCTGAAGTTTGATGTACGTCTACATCAAGCACTCCAAGCTGGGGCCTGATGGAAGGAGGGTTCACCTAGGTAACCAGAGATAAATTCTTTTATCAACTTCTGAAAAATTAATTTTCTACATTTATTTACTCGGGAGAATGCTTGCTCTTCGGGAGTAGTGAACATAGGTGGATATGCTTTTCTCTTGACACTGTTGTTACTTAGGGTATTTTGAGCATCTTTTCTTGGAATTGCTTTTAGTCAGTTTGCCAGCCACCATGAAAGCATTCTTTTCTCTAGCCAGCACAGGACTGTGGAAGAGCCACAGACCTGAGTCCGCCTGGGGACTACTTTTGCCCGGCTGAACCTGTATTCATACTAAGATAAATGCTTAGGGGTTTCCTATTAAGGCTGCTGCTTGCAACGGCCTTTAAACCACTGGTTCTCATCCTGTGGGGCGCGCCCCTCACTTCAACTGAGTCTTTCGCAGAGGTTGCCGAAGACCATCAGAAAACACAGATGTGGGGGCTGGAGAGATGGCTCAGTGGTTAAGAGCACTGTCTGCTCTTCCAGAGGACCCGGGTTCGATTCCCAGCACCCACATGACAGCTGACAACTGTCTGTGGTTCCAGTTCCAGGCAAACACCAAGGCAAATAAATAAATAATAAATAAATAAAGTTTAAAAAAAAAAGAAAACACAGATGTTTACACAGATGTGGATATTTGTTAGGTATTTAATAAATCCTAGGATATCAGAGAGATCACACAGTCAAATCCTAGGCAGACAGCTCAGGAAATCCTTGAATACAAGGATAAATAGCTTGGTGAGAATTGACTGTGGTGCTTTCTCTCTCTGATATTTCAGCCTTCCTTCAAACTCCTAAAGGCAGGGAGTTTAGAGGAATATCTGGCTCAGAGTCTTCTTTTCTTACAACCCAAAATCATGCTACTACGCATTATGATTCAAAACAGTAGCAATGAAATAATTTTGTGCTTGGGGGTCACCATGACATAAGAACAGTATCAAAAGGTCACAGCATTAAGAAGGTTGAGAGCCACTGCTTTACACACCCATCTTAATTTAAGGTTATGGAATCAAAAAGAATAGAATTAGTACTAGTTTTCTACCTCCTTCTGGATCTTTAGAGTTAACCCGATTATGCCCCAAGTTGCCATTTATTTTAGTTATCCAAGCTCCACCCCACCATGATGCAAACTCATTGGGCTCATAACATCCATACCATACTCAGGATCTTTTCTCTTTAATGGGATGCTCTGGAACCCCCTACAGTTACGAATTCCCCCATGCTCACTGTCTTTTTGTTGAATACTTCCTTCCCCTTCTTGATCTAACTAAATCTAGCTATTCCATTAGGATACAACTTTCTCAAAACCTATGGTGTCTCAATACCCCAGAAAAGCGATTCAGAAAATGCTTAATACAATTAGAATTGTACTGTGATAGTCCCATTGGTCATTGTTTAGACCGTGGGCAGAAGGCAAGATATAATGAGAGAACAGTAGGTGTTGATAATATTTCACATTAATTTTTAATATGGAAATTTCTGAGGTGAAATAGAAAAATAAAAGGTATTACAACATTATGATGCCCAGTCCTCAGGTCAAGTGAAAGACTGTCTTCATATTGTGATTAAAATCCAGAATCGTCCATCAAGCATAAATGTCCCAACAGTAGCCTCTCTATGCAGAAATGAACAGCAGAAAGAAAGGAGTTTGTGAAGTGAGAAGTCGAGAACCATTGAATGTCAGAAGATTTATAAAGGAACACAAAGAAAAAGAGAGCCTGGAGAAAAGAGCATTAATCTTGGTTGCTGGTCCAAGAAAAATCGGTTTTTCTGAATTATCTAGAAATGGCACAGGCAGGGAGTTTAGAGGAATATTTCAGACATCATGAAGAGTTAAAAAGAGGTAGAAAGGGGGAAAATGAAGAAACTATCAGTAAGATTGTGTACATTTCATGGCTGAAGGAGAGCAAAAGGCAATTCAGCACTGACATCTGGCCAAATAAATAAGAGGGAGGACAGACTTAGAGCTTCCAGGCCCCATTTCTGAAGACTGACTTGTGTCAGCATGAAGAAAAGCCTGAAGTGTCTGTCACTCAGTGAGGACCTCCGCTCCTGCTGCTTCCTGTTGGAAGAATTCCTAGAGGGTACTGAGTCAAGGAAAAGCCAAAATACCAATGGCCAATAAACATCTGGAAAAAGAGCTCAATGGTCTTTTTGAGGAATACTCAATAGGAATACAGACTGAAAGTGCTTTGGTTCTTTATCCCAACCCAGGTAAGGGATGTGGGGAAAGGAAAATCATTACCCATTTCTGATGAGATGCAAACCGGGATGCAGCCAGGATGGGAATCAGTATGAAAGGACTTCAAATAAACCAAAACACAGCTACTACTACTACGAGATCCAGCTGAACTATGCTTGGGTCTATAACTGAAGAGTTCTAAATCAGCAAATCACAGAGGTATTTACATATCTTTGTTTAATGCTATACTAATCACAATAGCTAAAATATAAAATCAGACTTGCTGTTCATCAATAAATAAACTGATAAAGAAAATGTGCAATACACATACAATTAGTTTAATTCAGCCATAAAGAAAAATGAAATTATTATTTGTAGTAGATGGGACTGAAGATGGCAATGTTAGACTAAATAATCCAGACTCAGGGAGAGAAATAAGAAAGACAAACATTTCATCTTTTCTCTGAAATGGATGCTGAGGCAGAGAGAAGGGAGCTACAGAGAAGGGCAGAGACCAAGAAGAAAGGTTAGCTAGAGAAAAGAGATAAAATGTATATGTATGTATAATATATAGAAAATGAGTCACTAAAACAGATCATGAAACTTTTGCGATAAGAAAGGGGCCAGCAGAAGGAGGAAAGAGAGACGAGAAAGAATACCAGGGATGAGTAAGAGCAAATTACAATGTTCTATATGAGCAACCATGTCAAAATGAAACCCTTCATTTTCTACACTAAAAATGAATAAACAGTAAAATGTTAAAGAAAATTAAATCTGACGAAAGGCCAGCCAGTGAGGAAGTTTAAATGAGAATGGCCCCACAGGCTCATATGTATTTGAATGCTTGATTTTCAGTTGGTGGGACTCTTTTGGGAAGGATTAGTGCATGTGTGTCACTGGAGGTGAGCTTTGAGCTTCATAAACCCATGCCAGTGACCCCCTGCTTTGGACCTGTGAATCAGATGTAATCTCTAAGCTATTGATCCAGCACCATGACTGTCTGCCTGCTGCGATGGTTTCCACCATGATGGTTATGGGCTCACCTTGAAATTGTAATCAAGCCCCCAATTAAATGTTATTTTTAATAAGTTATTTCTGCCATGGTGTCTCTTCACAGCAATAGAAAAGTAACCGAGGCATCACAGGAAATAGATGAAGAGTTTGTACATTAGTATGCCTTCTGGGCAACTGGTAGATGCTACAGAGTAGTGAATCTCCTGACTGGATTGTAGCAGGGTAAATAAACTCAGTGTTCTTACAGGTCTTTTATGAGATATGATGGTTTAAATGACAATGACACCCAGAAGCTCATATGTTTGAATCTTAGTCCTCAGTTGGTGGAACTGTTTGGAAAGGATTAGGAGGTGTGGGCTTGTTAGAGTGGATGTGTCACTGAGGGTGGGCTTTGAGGTTTCATGAGACTTGTGGGATTCCCAGTATGTTATCTGCCTCATGGCTGTGTCTCAACATGGGAGTTATCAGCTGTTTCTTCACAGCAGAGTCCATGATGGACTCTAATCCTCTGAAACCAGAAGCCAAGTTAAATGCTTTCCTTTATAGGTTGCCTTGGTCACTGAGTTTTATCACAGCAATAGAAAAGTAGTTAAGACATCAGGAAAAAGAAAGAAAGAAAGAAAGAAAGAAAGAAAGAAAGAAAGAAAGAAGGAAAGAAAGAAAGAAAGAAGGAAATGCAGTGTGTTTGTTCTGCAATGTGCTGGAAAGACAAACTTGGGTGTGTGTTTTTCAGCCATCAATTGTAGCTGGTGATTTCTGTGGTGTGGCACCTAGGACTGATTACAAGCCAGTAGCATGGCATCTTTGCAGGCCTGGGATGGGACTGAGGATTCTGGGTTTCACCTAGCAGTTCTGGTTGGCCCCTAGTTACAGAGAGCCCTGTCACTGAACTCTAGACTGGCTAAAGTAATTTCTAAGAGCCCTTTGGGAGATTTTATGTGCTGGTAGGTCTGAGAATCATTGCTTCCCAAACTTTAATTTGCATTATTCATCATCTGGGGATCTTGTTAAAATGCAAGTGCTGACTCAGCAGATGCTGCTGGTCCCTCTCAAGGGCAACAGTAGACTGAAAAAAAAAAGCAGTAGTTCATCTACTACTGTCTATAATGGTTGGAGAGTGGCTTGCTAGAAAAGTCCAGAAGCGTGAATTATTTATGATTGTTTGGCTTTTTAAATTGAGTTACATTGCCAAAGTCATAAAATCTGTATTGCAGCCTCTCTGAATGGACAGATGTAACAGTTAAAACAGAAGAGGATTTGACAATACCAGGTAGCCATGTTCCTTTCCAGAAGCAGCTGGCTTTTGCCATCGTTTCCTCCTGGTGAGCTCCATGTGGAGGGTTGGCTTTTCCTACCACCCCCATGACACATTTCTGCCCTTTATACAACACATTTCCTTCCTCAGTTGCAGTGACCTGCTTTTCTGTGTCATCCTATCATTTCTCATTTAATAAATTTTCTTAAAATGCCTTTTATAGCCTTCTTAAAATGAAACACTTTTTTTTTTCTCTCACTACAGAATGGCAAGTGCTCCCAGACATCTTTGCTCAAACACCCCTTCCTTGGAGAGAGTTCCAATAACAGAGCAGATCTTCATCTGCTACGTTTTAGTTTTGCTTACTTTGGGGCATCTTGTGTTCTCTGAGACCCACAAAGAATCCTGGGCCTTATTTACTTTTGTATTCTAAAAAATAATACTACAACATATAGAAGATTTTTCAAGTAACTTATGAATTTTTATCTTTTATATTCTTGCGAATTCTTATTTGATGATATATGACAGTTTGTCAAATATTATCTTACCTATAGCATGCAAGTTCATTTTCTCCAGACTTGTCTGTGGGTTTTCTTCAGGCCTCTTCTTCTCATTTGAACTGTAATTTTGCTGCTATATGCTCAATTTATAGATTATTATTTAATCTACTTTTGTATAAATATAAACAACCTTCAACTAAGCAGTTTTAAATAGAATTAATCATACTTTCACAGCATGCTCTCTGTCTCTCCTTTGTTTTTGTGGTCTAGGCTCCTTTTATGTAAGCTCACTCTGTAGCTCAGGCTTGCCAAAAACTTTCAAACCTCCAGCTACTACCTCCCTAAGTGCTGGAGTACAGGTTTGCAACCATGCCTAACAGATCAGTTTTTTTCAAATCACTTTCTCTTTCTCATACTAACCCTACACTAATGTGCAGCATCACCTCCTTTTCAGTGTGTTGAAGCTAAAGTGAAATGTCTCTCATGAAACTAGAAGCAAAGGAAACAGAAGCATGAGGTTAACCATGGTCTTCCTCCTTATGTCTCTACAGAGAATAAGTGTCTGGCTCACCCTGGGAATCATACCTCCCTCTGGCTGGGTGGTGACCATGTGCTCTACTCCACTTGCTCTGCTCTTCAATACTCTTAAAAGACTGAATGAAGCCCCGAAGGCCTAATTAGCATGTATTAGAGCTAAGGGGCAATCTAGTCTTTAGACTAATATTAAATGGGCCCACATTGCTTATGTTCCTTTTTAAAGTGGAATATAATTGCTTTCTAAATGTGTTCAAACACTTATAAATAGTAACTCAAGACCTTTTCTCCAGAAGTCCTGTGCAGAATTCCCTCAGGAATTTATTGGAGCTAGTTTTAGTAGTAAATCTTAAAAGTCCAAACAGAATGGCTTCAGTAGGCAGTGTGAGAAAGTGATCTGTGGGCCAATTTAGGACCTTCCAAATCATCATTGTTAAGTCAATGCTACATGCGCAATAGTTAATGATGCTTCAGAAACACATGATAAATTAGATGAGAGCCAAAAACTTATCATTCCCACCTGCTGAAATAAACACAGTACAAATTAATGGAAAACAGTGGGCAAAGAAATAAGCAGATCTCCAGTGGGCCATGATGGGAGAAAAGCACTAGTCATCCATTAGGAAAAAAAAAGGTGGAAATGGCAATGTCGAGGTATAAGGAGCCATCTCTCTTACTTAAAATCACCTTCTAGGGATTTTTATGTGATTGCAAGAACACACTTATTTATGAAAATGAATAGAGCCAGTATACCCTCCTCAGGTGCAATCTAGCAGTGGTAAGAACACAGCACACAAATGCAGACAAAAATCCACGGACAACGCTGTGTATCTGTGGGAGAACTAGAAAGTGTAGTTTCTTTTCTTTTTTTTTTTAAGTGTCTACACACTGTTCCAATATCAGTGACCCCACTTAACAGGTTCTTTGTGGTTTTATCCCTATTCTAATGAGGGTGCAGTCTCACCACCCTGCTTAGAAAGGATGTTGAGGGATGTGCTATCCTTGGCCTTACTAATACTAATATAAGACTCTATTAGTACAATTTCTACAAAGGGCTTGTTTAGAATAGTTTTCCCTGAAAATATAGTATTTGTTGTAAAAAATTTAGAGATCATATATTAGCTAGCACATAAAGGAATTTATCTGAAAGCCACACAAACGACTGGTAGAAAAATTTGGAAGTTGGAGAACAAGAAGAGACTTTTTAATGGTGATTTTTTTTTTTATTATTTCATTAAAAGATAGAGGAATTCTCGTCTTGTAATTAAGGAAAATGGTTGAAATAAATGGAGGGCACAAATTCCCTGAACTATTATTCCTCTCATTCACTTCATCCGATGTCTGGACTGAACCATAAAACAATCCCCCCCCCACCTTTTGTCTACAAGGATACAAGGTGGGGCATTTCCAAGAAGGGCACAGAGAAATATTAGATCAGAAGTGTAAACGTAGTGGTGTGTGTGTGTGTGTGTGTGTGTGTGTGTGTGTGTCCGCGCGTGTGCATGTGTAATCACTGTCTTACCACCCAGCCACTTGTCGGAGATGTTCTGGAGCATCGTGACGGGGATGCAGAAGAAGGCGATGAGTAGATCACTGAGCGCCAAGGAGCAGATGAAGATGTTGGTGACAGTATGCATGGCCTTGGTGCGGGTCACCACGTAGACCACCAGAGAGTTGCCAAAGAGAGCCAGGGCAAAAATGAGTGCTCCGGCCAGCGCAAAGGCCAGTTTAGCACGCGCGGGCAGCTCGGGAGTGTAGACCAGCGGCCGCAGCCCATAGTGATGAATGAACTGCTCCCGAGTCAGATTGTGCGCACTCAGCAGCCGGGACAACTGCTCCGCTGTGATGTTGAGCGCCTGCATGCTGAGCCTGCTGCGCTGCCAGCCTTCTACTCTGGCTGATCCAAGTGTAAGTCTCTGCTGACAGAGAGCTCAGGAGTGAGGCGGCGCCCAGACATAACTAACGTGCCAGCAAGAGGAGGAGGCGGGGCCAGGCGATCTCATCCAGGAGGGTCTGAAGTTCACAAAAGTTCTGCGATCCCTGCGAATGTCTGAGCCCGGTGCGCCTGACTCTGTGGTCTCTGAGTCAGAGTTGCATCCTCAGGTCTGGGAGTTACCTGGGACTGGTGAGAACAGACAGAGCCCTCCACCCACCTGCTGTCAGATCCGCCCACCTGCTGTCAGATCCTCTTGGCCCTTGGTCTTGTTAGGCTGAAACTGGAGAGTGAGTTTTCCAATTCTCATGGAGTCTCCTCATGAGAAATAAGGCGAGCCACATCTACCTAACACAATCAAAAACAAAAATATGTAAGAGGAAGTTGCAATGATAGTGGAGTGGTCCCTTGTATCCTTCACCCCTTAACTTCATTGTGTCTTGATATGCGACACTCTGTGTGTGTGTGTGTGTGTGTGTGTGTGTGTGTGTGTTCTAGCTCCAGCAGACCATTGACCTTTCCATTCAAAGACACACTATGCTGACCCTTACCTGTTTATTTAACCATTGGCCAATTGTTGGGTATTCTGGTCATTTCAGACTTTGAAGCTGCTGTGTATTTTAGAGCTATGAAGCTGCTGTGTATGACTTGTATATTTAATTTGTAAAGAGACCTCCGAGGTATTTACCAAAGGTTCAATTCCATTTCATATTTCTATTGACAATGCGTGAGCCTGAATTTTCCTCACATCCTTGTCAGCCTTTGGTTTTGTTGGTATTTTGTGTGTGTGCTTCCTGCACATGATTGTGCATGTATGAAGAGACCAAAGCAAAAGCTACTGGTTTCTTTATTACTCTTTGACTTAATGACTTCAGATGGGGTCTCTCACTGGTTGCTGTGTTGGGTAGGCTGGCTGGCCATCAAGCTCTTGGGATCTCAAAGAGAGTTTATATGCTTATGCCCACAGTGTGGGGGTGGGGTGTTGGACACAGGCATGTTCAGCTGCTTCTGTAGATGCCATGGTTTTAAACTCTGGTCCTCATGACTGTGCAGCAAGCTCTCTTGTCCACACAGCCCTCTCCTCAGCTCTGTCAATGTGTATAGTTAAAATTCTAGCTGTGCCAAGAGACACAGTGATGCACTGGAGTCATTTGTACTTTTCAAGGGCCCAGTGACACTGAACTCTCTGGTACTTATCCCTCTGGCCTAATATCTCCCCCAGTGAAATGTTTCCACATGATTTGACCATTTTCTAATTGAACTATTTACTTTATATGTGTTTGGGGGCTCATTTAGATTCTACATACAAGTCCTTTCTCAAGAAGGCAGTTTGCAAGTATTATAGTTTGTAGCTTATTTTCTTACCCATATCTTTTTTCAAAATGAAAATTTAGTTTTAATTGCATTAATTTTTCTTTAACTTTTGTAGTCTATACCTAGTTATTTATTTTGTTCTTTGTTTTCTTACTGATTAACTTTTAAATTTAGCAAGTAATGGTTTTCATTATGGCATTTTCATAAACATATGTCTTTATATTTTCCTAATCCATTCCCCTCTATCATTGACTTCCTACATCCCTCCCTCTACTCACATCTCTTCCTGTCCACAGAGATCCCCTCTGCTGTTGTGTCCATTAGCATCTCCCCCAACTCTGAGAGTCTCTGTTGCCCCCCTGCTTCTTCTTTCTTCTACACATACTCAGGCATACACACATGCACAACACACATATGCACACACAGTAACACACAACACAATACACACAGTCACACACACACACACACACTCCTGTGTATGAAGGGAAACATTCAGTATTTCTGAATCTGTTTTATTTTGTTTAGCAAGATTTCCTGTTCTGTTCATTTCCTTAAATTTTTCTTTTCTTTTTCTTTTCTCTTTATGGCTAAAAGAGACTCCATTTGTCAAATTGTATTTGTTCTAAACAAGGATACATTTTTCCTTATCCATTCATCGACTGATGATCATTTAGATTGGTTCTATTTACTGGAGGGTTTTGTTTTGTTTTTCTCCACTTAATTTCTTTCTTCATGAGTTCACTGTTAGTATATGGAAAGGCTGCTGATTTATGTAGGTCAGTTTTGTATCCTGCTACCTTGCTGAAAGTGTGTATCAGTCTATGAGATCTCTAATGGACTTGTTAGGCTCTTTTAAGAATTCTGCCATCAGCAAAAAGCCATCTATTGACTTCTAACTTCTCATTTGCACCCTCTTTATTTCTTTTTCTCGTCTTGTTGTTCCAGCTAAGACTTTGAGCACACTTAACATACTTTTACCTAAAATGACAATCCTCCTCGGTGCTCCCCAGAACCTTTCATGAGGGTGTCTTCCATGTGTGTTGAGGATGTGGAAGCAATCTCAGCACTTAGATCTGTAAGTTGGAGGACTTGTCTTTGTATTGTCAAAGGCTCCTGAGTATTCATCAAGCTGCTGCCAACATTGGAGTATTCACTTGTACTTGGAGATTTACTTTCAATTCCGTTTGCATTTACTCCATATATGCTACAGATTTATGCCTGATAATACACATGTTGACGTGTAGACATCATCGTGTGTTGCCTCTCTGTGTGCCAACGATCGACTTGTTTTAAGGATCACTATCTAAATAATGTCCTCTGGCTGATTTCTTTTGATTGGTGCTTCCCCAGCATGTCTTTTCCATCCTTTCACTTCTAACATGAATCATCACTGTAGTTTTTTGTGAGTTTTTCTTTCATTTTCTTTTTTGTGAGACGAAGTTTGCATTTGTAAAAAGAAAGTGTATATATACGTAGAAAATCAAATGTGGATGTAAGAGAAGTACATCTTAAGGGCTTTGATGGTAGATTTTTGTTTGTTTTGGGTGGAGAAGATGGGAGGTGGGGGAATAGACTGGAAGGGGAGGGAAGGGGAGAGAAAAGGAGAGAAGAGAAATTGTGGTAGAAATGTAAAAACAAAAAAAAATAGATAGAAAAATTGAGTTTTAGATATGCAGCATACCTTTAGGTCATGATTGCTTTCTTTATTTTTGCTCCAGCCTGTGAATATCTGGTTGTTTTTTGTTTTTTTTTTGATAATATATTTACATTAAATGTAACTACTGATAAATTAGTATATTCTTTGTTTTCCCTTTGTTGTGCTATTAATTTATCTAATTTCTTTCCCTCATCTTTCTTTGAGTTATATAAACATTTTAATGACTCAGGCTTATCTTTAGTGGTTTATTGATTTTGTGTGTTTCTTTACATATCCTTAGGGATGAGTTCTCTAAGTATTACATTATAAATAACGTACACAGTCTACTGATACCAATGTTTACCAGGTTGCGTCAAGTATAGGTATCTTCCCTCTTTCTCTTTTTATATCCCCTTAGTCTCCTCTAAATTTCCCCTCTTAAATACTGCCTCTGCATTTAGAATAATAATGGTCATTGTTTTTATCTTCAACTGTTAAAAATAATTCAGGAATGGCAGAAGGAAAATTTAGTGTGTTTACTCATGTGTTACTCTTCTGTTTTTTTTCTTTTTTATTGATGTTTCTTCCTGATAATTCCTTTTTAAACAATTCTCCCTGATTTTATAGGGCATTCTTTTTGAGATGCAGGTAACAAAATGCCCCCCTTTTTTCTTTACCAGATAATATCTTGATCTCCCTTTTACCACTGAAGATTTTCAGTGGATATAGAATTCTGGGTTGGAAGATTTGTTAGTTTCTGCTGTTTTCTTTTCCAAATCTTGAGAAATAACTCCACAACTTTATCTTGTCTTCCGTGATCTCTAAAGTGAAATCCATCTCCATTCAAACAGTTTGCTTCGAGAAGTAAGGTGTCATTTGCTGTTATGTCGAGACTTCTTTGTTACCTTTGTTTTTTTTTTTTTTTGTTTTTTTTTTTTTTTTTTTTTTTTTTTTTTTTTTTTTTTTTTTTTTTTTTTTTTTTTTTTTTTTTTTTTTTTTTTTTTTTTTTTTTTTTCACATTATAGCAAATGTTTTGCTCATCCTTCAGCATTTCCCAAGTCTCTTGAATTCTCAGGCTCAGCTTTCACCACATCTGGAAAAATTTAAAATCTTTATCTCTTCATACATGGTTTTAATCCTGCCTCTCTTCTCTCTCAATTGTTATGAAACCACAGATTTTCCTTGTTCTTGTCTTTTTGAAGCAAAGAATTAATCTAGGAGATGCCACGGTTGAACAGAAGTTTATTTAGCAGAACAGCAGTTCACCCCAGGGGGCTTAGACTAAGCTGACTAAGTCCCCTGGATAGGAGCAAGATAACATGATTTTGTGTTTTTGTACAAGGTTTTTATGAATATTCATGAGTTATTCATGGGGTAAGGTGACCTTTAGTTTCTTCCAGGTTGTGGTGAAACAGATCTCCCCTCTCAGGGTACTTTTTGCCATGGTAATCTTGAATAACCTATGGAAGGCATGATCAAAACCACACTAAAAATGATATTATAATCAAGTTGAGGTCTTTTGAAGATGCAAACTTCTGGTGTTTTGAATGAGAATGGTCCCCATAGGCTCATGTAATTGAATGCTTAGTCACTAGGGAAAGAAAGATTAGAAAGATTAGCTGTGACCTTGTTAGAGGAAGTGTGTTGTTACTGGGGGTGGGTTTTGAGGTTTCAAAAGCCCATGCTATGCCCAGCCTTCCTCCCTCCCTTCCTCTTTCCCTCCCTCCCTTTCTCCTTCCCCTCAACAGGTTGTAAAACTCTTAGCTCTTCCTCCAGTACCATGTCTGCTTGCATGATGATAATGGACTTTATTTCAGAAATAACTTCTGAAATTGTAAGCAAGCCCCCAATTAAATGCTTTCTTTTATAAGAGTTGCCTTGGGCATGGTGTCTCTTCATAGCAATAGAATCACAAGACTTTTCATTAGTGCATATGTGCAGCATCTGGGAAGACTGCCTTGATGCTTCAGGTTTCTGATATAGGAGGAAACCTAACTCCAGCTTCAAGGATGTTTAGCCACTAAAAAGCAGTCTGACCTTCAGGAAACAAATTGACCAATAGGCTCACAGAGTCTCCTTGTTTCTCTTAGGTCGAACTTCCTGCTCAAACTCGCTATGACACAATTATCAGCTCTTCTGTTAATGTTACACCAGTACCTGAGTCTCTCTGTCCATTTGGGGAAGAATGGGGGTCTATTTTCCTTGTTTTGTTTAGACTGAGTTATTCTGTACTTAGTTGAGTGAAGTTCACTGACTCCTGTTTTCTACTTCCTAGTGTTGACTTCATTTATTGAATTGTACATTTTGGTTATTATGTTTTTCAATTCTTAAGTTTCTGTTTGCTCCCCATTGTACTGTATCTCACTATGGAGCTTAGACTAGAGTGGAACTCACCATTTAACCCAGTCTGATCTTGAAATTATGTCTTCTCATTTCACCTTCGCAAGTGACAGAATTCTGGGTGTGCAGTGTGCCCTGCTGAAGCTTTCTTTAGTTGTTTGTTTGGTCCATCCTGGGAGCTCTGTATATGCTGGGCAAGTAGCCTACTATTTTTGTAGGCTTCCAGACCCTTGGTTTATCTTTATATCCTCTTTTTTTTTTTAATTGGGACTTGGCTTATTTAAAGTATGCTTATTATCACTTGTTGAATTTTTATGTAAAAAGATAGCTTTTTTTTTTTAAATATATCACAAGGAGTAACAGGAAGCTAAATGAGATGGCAGTGTTCTACAAATGTCTTTATTCAGGTTCTCTCCCAAGCAAATGTTTGGAAACACTTTGAACACAATAAACAGTCTTTTACCAGATAATTTGACAAGAGAAATAAAAATAAATTAAAAGAAAACACTAAATGACAGTGTAAGTTGCTACACAACAATTTAAAACAGCTACAAGTCTGAGATGTTTGGGGTTTAAATTAGTTTTTAAATTTTGTCTTATAAACAATCAAATAGTTCAATTCTAAAGGTTCATCAAGCTTGATGCTTCCTGAAAGAAGAGTCAAAGATCCAAATTATTTTTGTTGTTTTTTTTTTTGGTCAAATCAAAACTTTGAACTGTTTCATGTGCATGTGCCAGTGAGCAAATGTTGAAGCTGAGTTAGGAAGATCAGGAGTTCAAGGCTTGTGTGGGTACCACAGGACAGCAGAGCCAAACAAACCGCACACAAGTGTGACCCCATGGCTTGCTGTTGTCTCCAGTGCCACAGATGGGGGGCAGTATTTCCCAGCTTACCTCATTTCCACTCTCCCAAGTGTGGCCCATTTTACTACAGTTCTGTAAATTTGAAGCATTAGCTATGAAAGTTTAGTTCTGACTAATTTGGTTCTTGTAATTTTTCTGACCTCCACTCTGTATATCTAGGGAAAGAACAGCACTCATTCATCGCTCCTGGGTGGAGGGAATTCCAGCGCCATAAGAGTCCTGATGGTTACTCATTTGCCCAATCTCAACCAAAGTTTTGTTTTTCTCATTTCAAGGTAATGTCTCCAGATACTTGGAAAGAGAAAATGAAATTTTATGGTAAATTATTCTCATGATATCCACCTTCCCACCATCACTACTGCCTTCAATCTTTAACATCCAAATACTAAGTGTTATAATCCACAATGATTGATAGTACTAAATGGTGTCCATAACTCATATATTGAAGTACAGCTCTTATGTGACTGTCTTGGAGGGGTCTCTAGGAGGTCAAGTTGAGTGGGTTTTCAGGGTGGGCTGTAATTCGTTAGGATTTTAGGATTAGTCTTAGAACACCACAAGACCCTCTTCTCTCTCTCCCTCCTTATTCCTCTCCCAGCACCAACAAAAAGGTGAATGAGACACACTGAGAAGGCACATACCTGCAAGCCAGCAAGCAAGTCACCGGGAACCCTGGTCTTGAACTTCTAACATCCAGAACTCAGAGAAAGTAAGTGTCTATCTTAATCAATCCAGAACAGCATTTTATTTTTTTTTTTTATGGCTGTTCAAGCATACTAACATATCTACAATTTTATAATTTTGCCCCAATTCTTTCTTTGATTAATAGGGATCCTTTATACCCTTATATCTTATTTTTTATTGTCTTACAAGATAATATACTATCTGGAAACTATAAGTGTAATATTGTTTATATACAGAATTTAAATATTCTGAAATTTATTTCTGACACCTTCATGCGGCATATAAACCAATTTATGTACACCCAGCCCCTACATGTACTCACATGTTATTACAAAACAAATTGCCTCATATGGGAATGTATCTTTTTATTATTTTAAAAACTCTGAAGAAAGCTGTAGCCCATCCTTGCTCCTTACATAAGTGGTGCCTCACATCTGTGACCTCAGTTCTCAGCTTGGGATGGAAGGTTTGGGTCTCAAGTGATGGAAGCGCCACAGAGGTATAAGGTCATGCCTGTCTTTCTCTGGTCCTTGTATTGGGATCAAAGAACAACAGTAGTGAGGCTGCAACCCAAATCTATCGCCTAAGCAATCCAGAAAGCTGACAGCTAAAGTTCTCAGGAAAAACGAAAACATCATCCTGGTTGATTGAGTTCGGGTTTCTTATGCTTCGACAAAACACTGCGACCAAAAAACAAGCTTGGGAGGTTTATTTGGCTCACACTTCCACATCTGACGTCATCAAAGGACGTCAGGACAGAAACTCAAGCAGGGCAGAAACCTGGAGGCAGGAGCAGATACAGAGGCCACTTGAAGGGATGCTGCTTACTGGCTTGCGCAGCCTGCTTTCTTACAGAAATCAGGACCACCAATCCAGGGATGGCACCGCCCCACAAAGGGCTGGGCCCTCCCTCCCACATTAATCAGTAATTAAGACAATGCCTTACAGCTGGACCTTACAGAGGCATTTTCTCAACTAGGGCTTCCTATCAGATGACTTTAACTTGTGTTTAGTTGAAATAAAACTAGCTAGAACACTGATGTTAATAATCATATAAGACTGAATGACTGACTAAAAGTTTATAATTGTAGAGAGTTGGAATGTTGCTGGCCCACAGGTAAGTTATCTTGAGCTATTATTTCTGGTCCTCATTGTCCACCCACTGTGTGAATTAACATCCTCTGACTATGAAGTAAAACCTTTAAAATGCATTCGTAAGAGAATAGTGGTTTCCACCAATCCAAACTGCAAACATGGGTGATATTCCATCCTCTTATTAATCAATGCTATAGTTTTGGTGTGTTTAATGTGTGTGAGTGTTTTGTCTGCATGTTTGCATGTACATTAAATGTGTGCAGTTCCCTGGAGTGTCAGAAAAAGGGCATCAGATTCTCTGGAAGTAACTGGAACTATGAATTATTTATTGTGAGCCACCATGTGTTACTGGGATCCAAACTTAGGTGCTCTGCAAAAGCAGCCAGAGCTCTTAATTACTGAGCCAATTTTCTAACTGCGTTAATCATGCTTTAGTTATGACTACTCAGGTGGACCTTCTATGTTCCTGAAATCAAGGCATCCTGATTAGAACAAATTATTATTTTATAGTTCCATTAAAGTTATCTCATTACTTAGTATATTTTAGATTTAAAATAAATTCCAGAATTTAGACAGGCAGAGTGCTGTTCTTAATCTCCCAAAAGGGACTCCATTTAGGGAGTATCTTTATCTTAGATTTAAATTCTTCGAGCCAAAAACTAATACAGCTTGTACTAAAAATATATTACCTGGGTGCAACCAATTAGAGTACTGTGCTAATTGTACAGGCTGCAGAGATGGCACAGAGGTTAAGGCTGGTCTTGTGGATGACCTGGGTTTAATTCCTAGCATGCACATGGCAGCTCATGCCTGTCTGTGACTGGGGGGATTTCATGTGCTTTTCTGGCCTCCATGAGCACTGCATGCACCTGAGGCACAGACACTCATGCAAACACACACATTATTTTCTTTTTTAAATTAAAAATGTTAACATGAGGTATCACTATCAGGCTGGAGAGCCCTGGGAATTCCTACAAGGCACTCAGATTCCTGCCTTTTTGGAATAAGTTTGACTCTACAAAGGACTCTTTTTTTTCTTACTTTTTATTAAGAATAAAGTCATATTTTTATCCATGTATACCCTTGCTCAAACTCCCTTTCCCCTCCCGTTATACAAATTATAGAAAAACAGTCTCCAACAATAACATACACAGTGTTTTTATCAAAATTGCCCAAATGCTAGAACAAAAAGGCCTTTCTATAGGTTTAAATACTAGAATAATAATTTCAGGCTCACTAACTTTCCAAAAACAACAACAAAATTAACCCCTTAAGAGGATTCATATTAAAAATAGAATATTCAAAGTTATTTCAAAAGAAAAAAAGAAAAACAAATGCCTATTTTTTTTTTAAAGGAATATCTTAAGAAAGAAACTATCCCTTAACAACTAATTTTCAAGTTAAACATGCCTCCAAGACGTCCTAACAATTACCCGGGATTTGTGAGACTTTTCCTGGGGTAGGAGAACAAAGCCTTCTTCAGTCCACATCGGCCACCAGTGAAACCACAGAAAAGATTCCACCAAAGTCCAATTTGGTGAACCAGGGTACTTATCCGGGTCTCCTCCAGGAGTATGAGTCAGAGTTTCCGGTATAAGCCCAGACAGCTTATAGGCAGCAGCATCACTGAGAAGCCCCACCTCCTGCACCCTTGCAGGTTGCAGGGCAGTGCAGGATGGAGACTCTTCCTCAGTAACTCCTCCTGCTCATATAACTTTGGGGACAGAGGGGGCCTGTGATTTTTCTAAGTTTTAGCTGGCCCCCATCCCCCACTCCCACCCCGTTAGTTTGTTTCTTTCCTGAGTCTCACGTGCACGGTGCCTCCGTCCTCCGTCCAGGAGAGAACATTTCAATTCAGGAGAAATTGCTTCGCAACATTGGGATGTAAGAGTCCCATTTGACTCTTGACAGCAGCAGGTAGAGGGGCAGGATTTCGAGTGACTCTACTAAAGTCACATTTCACTTTCTTATTATGGCCCGTGAAATACAGAAAATCCTAATTTATCATAAATCTGGTCCCTTGTTTCTCTTGTTGCCACTAATAATATTTGGTAAATGGGGAAAGGGCAATTTTATTAAGGAAATTCAAAATGACACTATATTGTTATCTGATTTCTTCTGTCCTGTGGTTATCCAATTGTTTCCCCTGTGCTAGAATATGATACAATACCCAGATATCACACCAAATGAAACTATTAATGATGAACAATACTTTCTAAACTTTAGATATTAAAGACCAGACAAATCTTTTTTAAAACCAAAGCAAGCCACCCCTATGACATCATGACTACATACACAAAATGCCAAAGTTTCTTAAAGTTAAAATAACAATAAATTATTTCAAATACAATACTTAACAGCATGCAAATGACTACAGACAGAAGGCAAAGCCTCATGTTAGTCTGGTGAAGGAGATGGTGACATGTGGGAGACACATACTTGGCTCAGGTTCTCTTCTTTTACCTGAGACCTTTGCTTTAGGGTAGACTGTATTCTTGGTAAGTAACAGATAATACACCTGAGATGTTATATGTTACATATAAAATATGTGTCAACTACAAAGGATAAAAATATCAAAACCTGCATCATAACCACTAGTAACAGTGATAGGATTTGGGGACTTCTTCCTCAATAATCTGAGCAACTATTTCTGCCTTCAACAGCCTCTCTTTACCAGATTCTAGACATGAACATTCCTAGTTCTGAGGATACAGAACATCATTTGACATCTACACCCACAAAATATGGCCATGGGCATCAAGGTGGAATAACAGCTAATTAAACTTCCTAGATCACAATTGCATGTGCACATGGGCTTGCACACACTTGAGCTGAACATTATACAAGGCTGAATGACTAATTAAAAATTTTAGTTGTGGAGAGTTTAAATGTTTCAAGTTCATAGTCAAATTATCTGGAGAAATTTTTAATCTACTTAACATGCATTCTTTGTCTGTTAATGTATCTAGCCTTAATAGCCCTTGGGTTATAAGGCAGAACCTTTAGAGTGTGTGTAACTCATGAGGTATGTGACCCTGACTAGACTTAAGTTCATCATATAGCTGAGGTGACCTTCAGTTCTTGGTCTTCCTGTCTCCACGCCTGAGTGCTAGGAGTATAGATAGGTTTTTTTCTTTACTGAAAATAGGTCATTTCTCATACAATACATCCTCATATCTGTTTCCCCTCCCTCTCCAACCCAGGCATACTGAGTCCTCTTCAAAACAGGCAAAGAGAATCAGGGAGGGGTGAGAGGCAGAGTATCTACTTTGGGATCTCCTTGGGCATCCCAAAGCCTCCTGGAGACAAAGCAGAACTGCTTGTCAAAACAGCACTACTAAAGTGGCATTTGATCGGAACTATATATAAGAAAAGGTAAAAATGAGCAGAAAATTAGTTCTCTGTTCTGAATTATACAAATACAGAGTTGGTGGAAGATAAGACTGAAAAGAGCCTGAGAAAATACTATTACCATCTCCAAGAGGGAACTACTGGCCACTCCATACATTATCAGACAGGAAGCTTCGCAAAGCTGCAGCAATGGTGCTTAGAAAAAACCACACTGTCTTTTTTTCTAGTGTCTCTAAAACGAGTACTGACAAAAGAGAGTGATGAGCTGTAATATTTATATTTTTGACAGTGTTGTACTAGAACATCATGAGGACATGGACCATGTGATACAGACTCAGTTGCTACATAACAACTGAGGTCCAGAATGTTCATTTAATTCTAGAAAAGTCATTTACACATGAACAGATATGGAAACATGTAAGAACAATGACTTCAGAGTAGACTAGAGTCCTTTTGGGGAAACTGTTTCCACAAAGAGAGAGATTAAGTAATTGTTATTATTTTATATTCATATTGATATCCATAAGAGATGTTTGAAATTATGCTTAAATTATTATACCTAAAAGCTGGATGGCAGAATTAATAAATGAACTCAGCAAACTGGCAGGATACAAAATTAATGAAAAAAAAATCACATTTGGAAAATAATTCCACTAGCAATAGCATAAAGAAGAATAACAAACATAGTAGTGTACTTTACCAAACAAAAAAAGAAAAAAAAATAGAAAAATGTACAGGCAACTACACAATTTTGTTTTAAATAATTTACAATTAAACAAAATAAATGAGATGCCATTTTGTATTTATGAGTTAGACAATTTAATATTGTTCAGATGTGAATAATATTCAAAGTGACCTATAGACATAAGGTGATTTTTGTTAAAATTATTGCAGCCTTTTTACAGAAAATTTTATGTTAAATTCACATGGAGTCTCAGGCTGAGAAGATGGCTCACTCAGTGACATGATTTCTGCGCAAGTACGAGGACCTGAGTTTGGGTCCACAGCACCCATAGAAGAAAGAGCCAGGCATGGTAGCACTTACCTAGGATCCAGTGCCAGAGACACAGAAACAGACAGACTCATGGGACTCACTGGCCAGACAGTCTAGCAAATTTGATGTGTTCCAACTTCAGTGAAAGACTTTGTCTCAAAAACAGAAGGGTAAATTTATTGATAAATGGCATCTGACATTGACTTCTGGTTTCCACATGCATGCTCACACACATTCACATGTGCATGCACACCTGCACCAACATGAATATGTATGCACGCATGCACAGATAAAAGTTGGCATGAACTTCTAAAGGCTCTTGAAGACAAAAATAATTCCATGAAGAAGAACAAAGTTGGATATCTGACATTTTCTTATTTTTAAAACTCATTACAAAACAATAATCAAAATAGTGTGCTATATTCACAAATACAGACAGGCAAACAAAATAGAATCACTCCCCCCCCCCCCCCCCACTGCCCCAATAAAGCCACATGTATGTCATAAAGTGACTTTTGTCAGTGATGTCAAGACCATTTAACAGAGAAAGGGCTGTATTTTCATCATATGATTCAGGGAAAGATGGATACTCACATGTAAAATAATAATTTGAAATCATATAGATTATTATATAACAAATTAACTCAAAGTGGATTGGAAAAAATTCAAACCATTCTAAAAGCAAAGTTCTTAGAAAAAATTGAATAAAATCTGTATAAGATTAGATATAAAAATAATAAGCTATCATCTACCCAAAGCTAGAAAAACTATTATAAAAACACAATGAGTGTTAGCAAAAATTAGAAGAAAAGGGAAATGCTTTTTACACAATAATTAGAATATAAATTGGTGCTATCATTCTAGAAAAAAGTATTAAAAAATAGAAAACAAATCTACCATTTGATCCAGCAATTTTACTTGTACCTGAAAGAATTAAAAGCACCATCTAGAAGAGATATTTATATGTGCAGATATGTAGCTGTGTTTGTGCCCAATAGCTAAAAAGAAATAGCATCTCAAATATTCACCTGTGGATAAATGGGCAAACAGCCCATGGTCAAGTATTCACATTCTGCAAAAAAATATCCATCCTTAGAAGTTTGAATACATTATGCAATGCGGATGAAATGTGAGGGTGTTATGCCAGTCACAAAAAGGAAAAATGCTTTCCCATTTAATGAGGTTCCTGCAGGAGTCAAAATTGTAGCCACATAAGGTAGAGTGGTGGCTGGGCCGGGGGTGTCAGGAATGCAGAATGGGAAGACAGTGTTTAAGGAGCAATCTTGACTAGTCAAAAGCTTTTCTGCTTTTACTGAGTAAAGAAAGATTCATGCAGAATGGTATAAGTGCATTGAGTGCAAAAATGGTTAGGATGGTAAATTATGAAGCTTATATTTTACCATACATTTTAAAAAGAAAAAAATGTAAAAATAATATCATGTGACTTGTTTTCACAGTGATCATGTGAGCTTTAACTATATTTTAGAGATGAAGAAAGAGATTATTATGGTACTTGGTAAGTCACACAAAACCCAGGTTGTTTTATTCCTCAAAATTCCAGATGGTTTAGAACCTTACGACTGAGAATCTTGTCTTTCTATCACCCGAGAAAGTATAAGCTACTAGGACTAAAAGGAAGAGAGAGAGGAGATACGAGGCTGGTCCCAAAGCCACAGAGATGTTATAGGGACCTCGAAGTCAGTTTAAGACACCCCCTGGACAAGTTCTCAACACCAAGGAGATTTATTTGCCTGGGAGGATCCAAGGGCAGGGAAGGAGAGACAAAGACAGGAGACAGAGAACAGGGAGAAGAGAAAGGGAACTAGGGAAGTGGGAGGGGAATTTGCCCTTCCGGGAAGGCAAAGAACTGACTCTGGGTAGAAGGGAGCCAGACATGGCACAGAGGTAAAAGAAGAGACCCCATATTAGCATGAGGTGTTTAGTTTTGATTGGACAGGTTAGCCAGGACGGCCAAAAGGGGACTTTTGATTGCTAGACTTCAATAGTTTGATAGCTGGACCCTGGTGGTCGGTCTCAGGAAGAGGAAGGGGCCAAATAAGGGACCTTGATGGCAGCTTTAGAAATGTAATGTAACTTTTTTTAAAGCGAGAGGAGGAGAGAAAAAGGCCTGTCAGAGCCACGTTTGCCATGCGTGGGTTGGTTAGAGTCTCTGCAGATATTTTTCTATATATTTGTTTATCTAGATTACAGAAAAGTACAGGAATTGAACAGAAAGTTGTCAGCTTCTGTCCCTGAAGGAATCAGAGGCAATGAGAGATTTAAAGAAACATTATCCTCCTCATTATCTAAAGAGGAACAAGCCAGCACATCAGGAGGGACTACATTAATCTTTATATAGAAAACAACAAGAGGGTGGTGATGGCATCTTTAATAGCAGTGCACATTATACAGTCAGCCACTCCTAATAGAAAACTCGATGTAAGCTGCTGGTCTAATTAAACATACTCCTGAAAAGTGATTCTGCAGAGCACCCTAGTAACATAATGTGGATGCATGCTTTCTGGTGATTTGCCTAGCAGGAAAGAGTTTAGCAAATGCATAGGCATTCACAGCTCATAAACCACCAGTCTTGAGGAGAAATCATCCTTGTCAGGCTTTGTATAGGAGTTACAGAGCAAAATAGCTCTAAACTGAGTGAGGGGAACTCTTGATGACTGAAAGAAAATCTATGGGCTGGACACGTGTGGCTATGTTGTGTCCAGCAGTGAGCAGATCTATTATGAAGATTGAGACTCAGCGAGGTCACTGTATTGTTCAAGCAACATGCCTCTTCCCTATGGAGGTGATGATAGATGTATAGTTGTGGATTGTGATGAAATGTTAACCAGCATAGTTGAAGAGCTGCCCCTGAAAATCTGGAAACCAGAAGTCCAAGACAAATGAAGAAGGCAGGATGTTCATAAATTCCCAATAACTCGAAAGAAAATAAGGATAAAAAAATAAGCTTTGTGTGTGTGTGTGTGTGTGTGTGTGTGTGTATGTGTGTGTGTGTGTGTGTGTGTGTGTGTGTGTGTGTGTGTGCAGGCACATGCACATTCGTGTGTTGTGGAGGCAAGAAGCATCAGAGTTGGTTGTAAGCTGTCCCACATGAAGGAGTGCTGGGAGCAGAACTCAAATTCCCTGCAAGACTTACATGAACTCTTAACCATTAGGGCAACTTTCCAGCCCCACAAATGAGAGTTTTTGTAGCTGGAAGTTTCTGTTCCTGAACCTGCAGTCCTGCAGCTGCTTAGACTCAAGTAATCACTCAAAGGCTTATATTAAATCACAAAGTGCTTGGCCTGTGGCTCAGGCTCATTACCAGCTAGCTCTTCCAATTTAACTTGGTGGTGATATATTTTATATTTAATAAAATCCAGTCTGGAATATCAGAGAACAGATCCACCCACAGTCAAGCCAAGAGGGTCAGAGAGTGGTAACCAGGAGTGGTGACTACATCTTTAATCCCATAACACCAGAGACAGAGATCTCTCTGTGTTTCTCTGAGTTCAAGGCCTAACTGTAATGTCTGAATCTCAATCACCCAGAGAGACCACGGGAGACAGAGATGTCCAAAATGCAACAGCAAGGTTTATTGTCAGCACGATACAAGTCTAGGCAGGGAGCTTGTTCTCTGCACATGCACAGGTCAGGTGTGGTGCAGGGAAAAGCTGAGCACCTCAAGTAGCACAAGCTTTTTATAGGCAAAGACCATGAGGCAGGGTTACTTGGGGACAAGGGGCCAGGTGTGCTCTTTTTTTTTTTTTCTTTTTTTTTTCTTCCTTCTTTATTTTGTATTTATCAAAAAAAAAACACAGTAAAAAGAATTTAAAATGTGGAAGAGTTAACAATAACTATACAGAGGATAAGAATGATAGGCATGGCTTATCAAGGGAAGAAATACAAATAAGATTGCTACACCTATATTTTCTTTGTGTTCATCTTTCCCTCTGAATTTTTT
>PVIH01017839.1:0-40489 GCA_004025045.1 Sigmodon hispidus | reverse complement strand
TTTTTTTCTTGTTTGTTTGTTTAGAGACCACTAGTGAGTGAGTATATCCCCTGCTTATCTCTCTGAGTTTGTGAGACTTCGCTCAGGAGGATATTCTCCAAATCCATCCATTTGCCTGTGAATTTTAGGATATCATTTTTCCTTACTGCTGAGTAGTATTCCATTGTGTAGATGTACCACAGTTTGTTAATCCATTCTTAGAGGGAAAACTACAACCTAAGGACCCTAGATACAGCCATGAAATCACAAACAATCAATAAGTCCACAGAAGAATACCCTAGAGAAAGGAAATACAGACAAGTTATCACCTGTGGGCTGAATTTCAAAGCTGGTTTTGGTGTTTTCTTTAACTGATGTATTTGTTACCACTATTGAGTCTTCCACCCCAGAAATTCTGTCTCCCATCTCGTGGATTCTGTTGGTTATGCTTGAATCTGTAGTTCCAGATTTTTTTTAATCTTTTTTACTTCTAGCTTTGTCTCAGTTTGTTCCTTCTTTATTGCTTACATTTCAAATTTTAATTCCTGGTTAATTTTTTTCACGTGTTTGCTTTCATTTTCTTTTTTTTCTTTCAAGGCTTTGTTCATCTCTTCTAATTTTCTGTTTGTATTTTCTTCTATTTCTTTAGGGGTCTTTTTTATATCCTCTTTTAAGTCTACTATTAGTTTCATAAAGCTGTTTATAAGGTCATTTCCTTCTGTTCCCTTTTCATTGGTATGTTCAGGTCTTGAAGCTATAGAACCCCTTGTTTCTGGTGGTGTCTTGTTGGCCTTTATATTGTTATATGTATTGCTGTACTTCTCTCTGCCCATAATTTCCTCAATTCTCTCTTGGTTAGTTCTTGGTCAGCTCTTAGTGGGTTGTTGGTCTGAGAGCTCTTAAACAGCTATGTGGTTAGTGGGTCAGCTGCTGTTGTGAGGTCACTGTGCTATGACCCCAGTCATCACCTCTTGACCTCTCACCTTTCAGCTTTGTGCCAGGTCCTCTGCTGTTCTCCCTGCTGCTATTTTGCCAGTTGTGGTCTAGTCAGACTGTATTCTGCCTTTCTCAGGGAGCAAATGTTACTGCCTGATCTCTTCTCTCTCAGCCATGCACACAGGACCAAATGACTTGGCTGTTTCTCTGCTGCTATTATGGCAGCTGTGTTCTGGGTGGACCGTGTTTCAAGCTGAAGCCCAGTGGCCATCTCAGGGTCTGGGTTTAGGTGGCAGAAGTCACCATCTGACCTCATATTATTGCTTGTTGAATGATTCATAGTATCTTTCTATTATTTAACATGTATTTTTTTGCCTTTTTGAAAATAAATATCAAACTTTATATAAAAAAGCAAAACTTCCAAGGTACATAAGAAAAAAGAACCATACAGTTGTAAAATTTCTTTTTTATCCTAAATATGTGAAACATACAACATAAAATCTAAAGCTCCTCAAGCCAGTTTAGGCTCAGCTACAGATGAAGAAAGCACAGCAGGTCACAGATAATGCCCACGGATGCACTATGGCCACCAGAAATTTCTGCTAAGCAACCCTTCTACAGTAAACCAGAAGGTTTGTGTATGTGTGTGTGTGTGTGTGTGTGTGTGTGTGTGTTTTCAATAACTTTATTTGCCCATCAATTTTCAATGAACTAAGAATGTTTTTGCTTAAAGTCCACTAATGAGTGTGTACATCCCCTGCTTATCCTTCTGGGTTTGTGAGATCTTTCTCAGGAGGGTATTCTCCAAATCCATCCATTTGCCTGTAAATTACAGAATATAATTTTTCTTACTGTTGAGTAGTACTCCATTGTGCCACAGTTTGTTAATCCATTCCTCAGTTGAGGGGCATGTAGGTTGTTTCCAGGTTCTTGCTATGACAAATAATGCTGCTATGAACATAGTTGAGCTAATGCTTTTGGGGTGCATTCTTGCTATCACAAATAATTCTGCTATGAACATAGTTGAGCTAATGCTTTTGAGATGCAAATATGCATCTTTAGGGTATATGCCCAATAGTGGTATTGCTGGATCATTGAAGAGATTGATTCTCAGTTTTCTGAGAAACCTCTATACTGCATTACAGAATGGCTGAACAAGTTTACACTTCCACCAACAATGGAGGAGTGTTCCCGTTTCTCCAAATCCTGTCCAACATAGGCTGTCATCTGTGTTTATGATCTTATCCATTTTGACTGGTGTAAGGTGGTATCTCAAAGTTATTTTGATTTGCATTTCTCTGATGGCTAAAGATGTTGAGCATTTTTTCAAGTACCTTTAGGCCATTTGTAATATTTCTGCTGAGAATTCCCTTTCTAGTTCTGAACCCCACTTTTTAATTTGGTTATTTACGGTTTGGGGCTCTGTTTTCTTGAGTTCTCTATATATTTTAGAGATTAATTCTCTGTCAGTTGTAGGGTTGGTGAAAATCTATCTATTCTATAGGTTCTCATTTTGTTTTAATGACTGTGTCCTTGGCCTTAAACAAACTTCTCAATTTCAGGAAATTCCACTTTCTGATTATTGTTCTTAGAGTCTATGCTACTGGTATTATATTTAGGAAGTGGTCACCTGTGCCAATGCATTGGAGGATATTTCCCACTTTCTTTTCTATTAAGTTCAGTGTAGTTGGGTTAATGTTGAGGGCTTTGATTCACTTGAATTTTAGTTTTGTGCAGGGTGATAGGCTTGGACCTATTTGAATTTTTCTACATACTTTCTTCCAGTTATGCCAACACAATTTGTTGAAGATACTATCTTTTATCCATTAAATATTTTTGACCTCCTTGTCAAAAATCAAGTATTCATAGGTGTGTGGATTAATGCATGGTTCTTCAATTTAATTCCATTGATCCACAAGTTTGTTTTTATGGCAGTACCTGGCTATTTTTATTACTGTAGTTCTATAGTATAACTTGAAGTCTGGGATGGTGATGTCTCCTGAGGTTCTTTTGATGAGCAAAATTGTTTTGGCAATTCTGGCTTTTCTCTTATTTCAAATGAAATTGAGTAGTTGTTCTTTGAACATCTGTAAATAATTTTGTTGGGATTTTGATGGAAAGTGCATTGAATCTGTAGATTGCTTTTGGTAGAATTGCTATTTTTATTATGCTGACTCTACCTTTCCCAAAACATGGGAGATCTTTCCATTTTCTGATATTTTTTTCAATTTCTTTCTTCAGTGATTTAAAGTTTTTTCAAACATAACTATTACTTCTTTGGTTATAGTTACACCAAGGTATTTAATGCTATTTCCAGATATTATAAAGGATGATGTTTCCCTCATTTCTTTTTTAACCTGTTTGTCTGTAGTGTATAGGAAAGCTACTGCTTTTTTTTTTCCTTAAATTAATCTTGTCTCCTGCTACCTTTCTGAAGGTGTTTATCAGCTGTAGAAGTTTCCTAGTAGAATTTTGTGTGTCACTTAGGTATACAATCATATCATCTACAAATAAAGATAGTTTCCCTTCTTCTTTTCCAATTTGTATGCCTTTAATATTTTTTTGTTCTCTTATTAGTTTGGCTAAAACTTTGAGTACTGTATTGAATAGATAAGACAGGGCAGCCTTGTCTAATTCCTGAGATTAGTGGGATTGCTTTGATTTTCTCTCTATTTATTTTGATGTTTGTTGTCAGCTTCTTGTAAATTGCCTTTATTATACTTAGGAATTTTTCATGTATTCCTCATCTTTCCAGTACTTTTATCATAGAGGAGTGTTGGATTTTGTCAAATGCTTTTTCAGGATATAAGAAGATGATTATGTGATTTTTCTCTTTCAAGTTGTTTATATGATGTATTACATTTACAGTTTTTTGTATGTTGAACCATCCCTGCATTTCTGAGATGAAGCCTACTTGATTGTGGTGGATGCCTTTTTTTTATATGTTGTATTCAATTTGCTTGAATTTTGTTGAGTATTTTTGCATCAATGTTCCTCAGGGAGAATGGTCTGTAGTTCTTTTTCTTTGTTGCGTCTTTGAGTAGCTTGGGTATCAGGGTGAATGTGGCCTCTTAAAAAGAATTTCACAGCTTCTTTTAGTTTCCACTGAATGCAACAGTTTGTTCAGTGTTGGTATTAGTTCTCTGAATGTCTAGTAGAATTATGCACTCAAACCATCTGGACCTGGGCTTTTTTTAATTTGGGAGACTTTTAATAACAGCTTCAATTTCCTTTGGTGTTACAGGTCTGTTTAGGTCTTTAATCTGTTTTTGATTTCATTTTGGTAATTGGCACTTATCCACAAAGCTGTCCATTTCCATTAGGTTTTCCATTTTAGTAGAGTATAGATTTTCAAAATATAACCTGATAATTCTCTGGATTTCCCTGCTATCTGTTGTTGTGTTTGCCTTTTCATTTCTGGTTTTGTTAATTTAAATACTCTCTCTCTTTGTCTTTTGGTTAGTTTGCATAAGAGTTTGGCTATCTAGTTGACTTTCTCAAAGAACCAATTCTTTGATTTATTGATTCTTTGTTTTGTTCTCTTTGTTTCTTTCAATTGGTTGTAACCCTAATTTTGATTATTTTCTCTAGTCTATTCCTTCTTGGTGAATTTGCTTCTAATTGTTCTACAGCCTTCAGCTGAGCTGTTAGGTCTCTTGTGTGAAATTTCTCTTGGTTTTTCATATAGGCATCTAGTACTATAAATTTTTCTCTTAACAGTGCTTTCATTATGTCCCATAACTTTGGGTATGTTGTGGATTCATTTTAATTAAATTCTAGAAAGTCTTTGATTTCTTTCTTAACTTTTTCCTTGACCCAGATGTGACTCAATGTAAAATGTTCAGTTTCCATGAGTTTGTTGACTTTCTGTGATTTTTGTTGTTGTTGAATTGTAACTTTAGGCCATGGTTGTCTGATATGACATAAGGGGTTATTCTCATTTTTTGTATCTATTGATATTTGCTTTATGACCAAGTATTTGAACAATTTAGAGAAAGTTCCATGGGGTGCTGAGAAATATGTATATTTCCTTGTGTTTGAATGGAAACTTGTGTAAATGTCTGTTAAGTCCCTTTGCATCATAGCATCTATTAGACTCATTATTTCTTTGTTGGTTTTTGTCTGGTTCACTCATCCAAGGGTGAAAGTTGGTTATTAAAATTTCCCACTATTGGAGTGTGACATTTGTTGTGTGGTTTAAGCTTTATTAGTGTTTCTTTTACATATGTAGGTGTCCTTGTATTAAGGGCATTAATTATTCAGGATTGAGATCTCATTTTAATTGATTTTTCATGAGACGAATAAGTAATGTCTTTCCTGGTGTCTTTTGATTGATTTTAGTTTGCAGTCTACTTTGCTGGATTTTGGGATGGCAACACCAGCTTGTTTCTTGGGACAATTTGTTTAGAAAATCTTTTCCCAATCCTTTACTGTGAGCCTGTCTTTGGAGTTGAGGTGTGTTTCTTGTATGCAGCAGAAGGTTGGTTTTTGTTTTTGTATCCATCATGATATTAATGACCACTGATTGTTATTTCCTGTTATATTTGGTGGTTATTTGTGTGTATTTTCTTTCTTTGGGCTTTTCTTCTGTGTGATTGTTGATTGTTTGTTGGTTCATTGTTGTATCTGGGTTCCTTAGGTTGGAGTTTTCCCTCTAGTGCTTTATGTAGTGCCTGATTTGTGGATAGGTATTGTTTCCATCTGTCTTTGTCATGAAATATCTTGCTTGCTCCACCTATGGTGATTAATAGTTTTTTGCTGGATGTTGTAGTCTGGGTTGGCAGCTATGCTCTTTTAGTGCCTGTATAACTTCTGACCAGGACCTTCTTGATGTCATTGTTTCAATTGAATAGTCAGGAGTTATTCTGATGTGTCTGCTTTCATTGGTAACTTGGTCCTTTTTCTCTGCAGCTCTTAAAATTTTTTCTTCATTCTGTATGCCCTGTAGCTTTGGGGAGAGTCTAATATATATGATGCCTCTGTAGGCTTCTTGTATCTTCAAAGGCATTTCCTTCTTTAGGTTAGGAAAGTATTCTATGATTTTATTGAGTACATTATCTATGCCCTTGAACTAGTATTTTTCTTCTTATTCTATTTCTATTATTTTCAGGTTTGGTCTTTTCATGGTGTCCCAAATTTCTTGAAAATTTTGTGTTATGGCTTTTTTTGTTTTTGTGGGTTTTTTTTTTGAGTGATTTATCTATTTCCACTATTGAGTCTTCCATCCCAAAGATTTTCCCTTCCATCTCTTAGATTTTGTTGGTTATGCTTGTATCTGTAGTTCCAGATTGGTTCGTCAGATTCTCTACAATCTCCTTTGCCTTGTTTTGTTCCTTCTTTATTGTTTCTATTTCAGCTATTAGTTCCTGGAATGATTCTTTTATTTGTTGAATTCCTCTTTCTTTATTTTCTTTGTTTTATTTTAAGGATTTGTTCATCTCTTCCAATTTTTTATTTGTATTTTCTTCTATTTCTTTAAGGAACTTTTTTATAACCCCTTTTAAGGTTTCTATAATCTTCATAATTGTGTTTGCATTGTTGTTTTCTTCTGTTTCCTCTTCATTGCTCTGTTTAGGTGTTGTTCTTGTAGAGCCTCTAGCTTCTTCTGGTGGTGTCTTGTTGTTGTTTTATTGTTATATGTATTCTTGCCCTGGCATTGGCCCATTGCTTCCTTGCTTCACTCTCAGTCAGGTCTTGGTGGAATCTTAGTTGTGGCTACAGAGGTTGTCTTGTCTCTGCTCTGGCTATGGAGTCTGCATGATTTCTTACTCTGTACAGGCCACAGGATCCTTGCTGTCTGAAGACATCCATCTCTCACTCTGCTCTGGACATTACAGGGTCATATGTTTCAGAGAGATGTCTTTCTCTCTGTGTTAACACAGCCTACTTTGGAGGCAGTGTCCAGCCATCTATCATGTGTCACCTGGAATTTTTGGGGAAGGCTTCTCACAGCCCTGGTCCAGTGAGGTCTGGCTGTGAGATCAAATCTGAGACTATGTCTCTGGCTTCTGGGATGAGGTCATGGGAGGTCCAGGGGCTGGAACCCACTCACCTCCACTCCATTCTGGACCTGGGATCCTTACTGTCTGAAGAGGTCTGACTCTTAATCCACCCTTTTCTCAGAGCAGCATAGTTGTTTTCTGTATCTGCTGGATTCTCTGCTGATCTCTCTGGCTTCTCTCTCTGTTCTTTCTGTTCTCAAAGTTTTCTTTGGTAAATTTTTGAAAACAGATAAAAAGTGAGGAAGATGCATCAGAATGAGGGCAGTCTGAAGATGGGTCTTCATCTGAAGTTACAGATAGAGATGTAGTTCCTGTCAGGAAGTTCAGAATTGGGTAGCTGGAGAGGGAGCTGCTTGATGTCACTCAGCCTAACATGTATCCTTATAAGAGTGAAGTTAGGCACAGTGAGTGACACAATTGTGCAATACTCATGCTCATGACACTAAGGAAGCAGTATTGTGATTTCCAAGCCAATCAACGCTAAGTTGTGAAACCTTGTCACACAAACCCAAAGGGAAGAAAAAGAGCCATATAAGGTAGGCAGCATGGTTCTCATTTTATAGCTAAGGAAAAAGCAAGGCAGGAAGACAGAGTATGTACAAGCTGTAAGAAAGTTTAGACTATGAATTCAAGCTCTATATGCTAATATACCTTTATAATATACTACCTGCTCTTATTACAGTATATGAATTTGCATATAAAATTATGTAGATAAATGAATTTTTATATACTTTTCAAAATAAAAGAAGTCTAAAACTCATGTTCTATTAACTCAGGCTTATTTCTTTGTACTGTTTTTTTCCTCATCAGCACATATTCTTTTAATATACTTTCTGTAATACTAGGTAGAGAATGACCTTCCAACTATTTTCAGTCTATGTGATTTGTATATGCCTTCAGTGTATGTTGTGGAGATACATTGTATATTTAATATAAATAGTCTCGAATATCACAGGACAGAGGCACCCACCGAGCCAAGCCATAAAGATCAGGGAGTAGTCACTCATGGCTTTAGTCCCATCACTCAAGACACAGTCCAGGTGAGTTCAAGACCTAACAGCCAGGCAGTGGAAACACATTTCTTTAATCCTAGCTCTAGGAGAGTTGAACCAGGAAGTAAAATAGCTGGGCAAGAGAAGGATGAGTTCAGAATATATCAGAGCAAATAGTCAGTCTGAGGTACCGTGAAGATAGGACTGAATCTGCTTAGCCTTTGAAGTTGGCTGGTGAGAATTTTAGCTGTGGTTTGTTTCCTGTCTCTCTGATGTTCTAGCTTTCCCCAATATCTGGCTCTGGATATTTATTATAATTTTAAATAGAATCATGCAATAGTTTGCGAAACCCAAGTTTAACTAAGGAGAACATTACTTTTTTGTTCTTAATTATTGGTTCATGTATTTATTGTGCTCCAAGCTAAGACACCTTGAGGTAATAATTATTTGTAGACCTTTGTTAGAAGCAAAGCTATGAGAACAAACCCAGAAGTATGGGAAGCCACCTTTTTAATCATCTATGGAAATCTTACAGGAATGAAGCCAGTTTAAATGTGACAAATGCTTAGAGGGAAAGAGAGAAAGTGACATTTAATAAATTATTCAAGACCTCAGACCTATACATGCCTAAAGCAAGTTGTACCTGGGAATTTTAATTTGCTTATACCTATTAATATTCCTGTTCACAAAACATCATTTTTTGAAGCATGCTATAGGAAGAGATCTCAATGCAGATTTTTTTCCTGTGGAAGAGAATACAAAAAGTAATTGGTGAATATTAAACAGTAACAAGAGATGGAAGTTAAATGTCACCAACAGCCAAATCACATATCTTCAGAATTATTAGCATAATTCTGACTGTATATTTGGACCTAGGCAACAGTGATACAAGAATAACTGATACAATGGATCTTATTGATTTCACAAAGGTTTCTTTTGCAGACAGAATTATTCCTTCTTTTCTTGTTCCCTTTCTTCCTCGCAGTAGTGCTTAATAAAACACATTCTAACATTTCATGTTATGAGGTATAAATATAGTCTGAACTTTCACTCCTTCCTGTCACACATCTTTGATAAATTTTTTGAACAGATATTTCCCAGAGAAGTGTCAGTTATTCAAAAGCTATGTATCTAGACAGACAGATGCTTATCACCACAGCTAATCCTTACTTTCTCTCTTCTTTTTCTTTCTTTCTTTTCTTTTCTTTTCTTTTTTTCTCCCTTCCTTCCACTCTCCCTTCCTTTATTTTTTTCTTTATTCTGTATTTTTTGTTATTGAGACAAGGTTTCTCTGCATGGCTCTAGTTGTCCTGGAACTCACTTTGTAGATCTCAGAGATCTGCTTCCCTTGCCTCCCAAGTGCTTTAGTGCTGGGATTAAAGGCACGTTCCACCATCACCTAGAAGGCACAACTATTTTTTTGATAGGGTTTCTCTATGTAGTCTTAGCTGTCCTTGAACTAGATGTCCTTGAGCTCACAGAGATATACTTGCCTCTGTCTCTGGAGTGCTAGGATTAAAGGCTATTGCCTGGCAAGAGAATTCTTTAGTGAACAAGTTAGTGTGCAAGTTAGTACACTAAGCATTTAAGTCTAGTTGAATGTGCAGAGGACACTCCTGCTGGGTTGCATAGAATTTTTGTCAGTAACAATTTAAAGGACAGGTCCCAGATGCATTTGTCCATTTTCATTTCTTTCCCTCACAGAAAAGTCAGAGAGAGAAACCCACCAAATATTCAAATGGTATTTCTTAACCAGCTGTATTCTAGCTATCTATAATGTTTGGTTACAGTAAAAAATTTTCTTGGGGGAAATGCAGTTAAATTCTCATTTCATTTGTTGATAAATGAATAATGTGACAAAGGATATTTTTATTACTGATTAATTTAAATTTGCCTATCATTTAGGAGTTTTTTTTAAAAAGATGTCCAAATATGGCTTGACAGTTTCAGATGTTTAAAAAATGCCTACATGGTCAGAATTTTAAGATGATGTAACTGATAATTTTTCACATGGACTGAAGTCAACTTACATTTCCTTGTTTAAGAAGTGAAGCCAAAAGATGATCATTATTAGGATGCAGCAAGGAGTGTAGTTTCTGTTGCATCCATAGTAATATATCTAAGAAAAAATTAAAAATTCAATAGATAAACTTTATAAAGCAGATTTATTTGCTGGGAGTTTTTGGCAATATATGAAGAAATTCTTGTAAAGTCTATATGATAATAATGATATAACAAGGCTAATTTGATCACGTAGTTCTTTATATTTAATTGACTCTTTTTAAGGCATAGTTTTCATATCTTTCAGAGAAATTTCATTTTGTGGGTGAAAATTGCTTTATTCTCAAAGCATAAATAATCTCACCTTTCTTTTGAAGCTAGGATTATCTTTTATTGCATATCATTTTTAGTTCCCTAAATAAGGACAAAAAATCATTTTCCATTTGTGGATGATGGCCTCATGCCATTCTCTTTTCTAATTATTATGGGAGTTAATTAAATAGCATGACTTAGTTAAGCTATGTGAGGAGCACAAAGGTCCCTGTGCTCTCAGAAAAGCACTAGGGAAACTAGGATTATTCAACTCTCAGCATTATTTCTTCAAAGAAAAATATATATAATCTACTTTTTGCCCAGAAATCTGGGAATAGATGTGGTGAATAGCCTGGTGACCTTTGTGCTATATGTGTGGCCAGGCCACACCTGTCTCCCTCAGACTTTGATTTATTTATCTTAGTCTTCTCTTATTAGAGAAGAGCATTGTTTCTCAGACACTATATAGTACCTATATTCATGGAAGAGGTTCCATGTACTTTATGAAGACTTTCAATGTAAGCATGTCTTAAACTTATACATGTTGTACTTGTAATATACATAATATTGAGTTAATTATCACCAGGAAAATTTTAATTAAATTACAATGTTCTTAAGTATACCTGAAATAAAGTACTGGGGATCAGGCTTGATGTTTGGAACAATATTAGCCTTTGAGTCCTGTAGAACTTGCTTTCTTCTTGACTTTTGTGGATTGAGACTCTGCTAGATATGGTGTTTGCAGAGACCCTCAAAATCATGTTTCTTTTTATTTAGTAATAAAATCATAATAGTTTTCATAAACTTCTCTCTGGCTGCACTGTGTACAGCTACTACTTGTTCAAAGCTCACTTTTTCAAGTGCTTAGTAATTTTTTCTGCTTCCTCACTTTTCATACATCACTTAGCACCCCTTTAGGTATCAACTTTGGAGATGCTGTGCTGTAGGAGCTATACTGATCTTCCAGGTACTAAGCCAAATGGTTAGTTTGGTGCTGTTTGAATTTATCAGTCATATATTCCTTTTATAAATACTTTTGTTCACTGGCTTTATGATGCTCTGCTTATAGGCTTTCAAACTTTATACTCTAAAATAATACTTTTATTCTAATAAAGTTTTTCATTTTTAATTTTTTTAGCTACAAACTCTTTTTTTTGGTTTTGTTTTTTAACAAATACCTTGTTTGTTCAAGCGATTTTCTTGTTATTTTTTTACAAATAGAGAAACAAACAAACATATCAAAGTAAGATGACTTTACACAGGGAAGAGATATAAAATTGTCCCGCCAACTTCTTCATGCCTGTGGGTTAATTCTTTCTCTTATACCTGGACTTAGATTTGAAATTCCCTCTTCTCTGGCAGGACAGACCTAATTGCTTTCTCTCTTCAAAAGAAGGGTCAGCTCTATACTGTTTCAGGGACTTCTTGCTTGTGTTAGTGAGTTTTTCATCAAACACAGACTTCTGCTGCTGTTTTTGCTTCTTGGCAAGACTGGCTTTAGGCTCTTCCTCCGGCTTTACCCGTGGTCGTTCGCTTCTGCGGTTCCTCTTGGCCTGCTGCTCTGCAAACATCTGTGCCTTGAGGATTTCAAACTGGGACCTCTCTTCTGTCGTTATCGCCGCCTTTTTCTTGGCATGCTTCATAAACTTTTTCATTTCTTCTTTCCTCTTAAGGCCAAGTCAAACTCCTGCAGAGTCTTAACAATCTTCTCCGTCTTCCTCCCTCCTTGGTCTGGAACCGGCTCCTCTCAGGCACTGGTCCGATGTCTCCTTCCCCTTCCCCGAGAGACGCTTTGCTGTGTCTATCTGGGCTTCTGACTGCTGCATTTCTTTCTCCTCTGCCTCCAGCTGCAGCACTGCACACACATCTTTCTCCATTTTCTCAATCTTGTCTGGAAATTTGAGGATAACATCCTGGGGGACGATCTGCACCTTCACTGGAGCCTTGGCGGCCGTCACAATCTCCTTCAACATCTTCTGCTCCTCTTCTCCCACCAGAGAGGCAGAGCACCCTGCCCTTCCAGCACCTGCAGTTCACCCCACCCGGTGCACATAGTGTTTTGACAGTGTTGGGCATGGTGAAGTTGATCACTGTTTTCTCCCCTTCGATGTCCAAGCCCACAGGCTGCCACATCTGTGGTCACCAGGATGCCAATCTGTTCCTCATTAAAACGCCGGAGGACCTCTAGCCGCTGTGTCCGTGACAAGTTGCCGTGGAGCTAGTCCACCTGCAGCCCCAGCAGCCCCAGAAGAATGTGCATGCGGTGGGCCTGCTTCTTGGTCTGGGTGAACAGCATCACATGGTCAGTGAAGGTTTCATCTGTAGAGCTGCCACGATCGCTTCCCGGTCCTCTTCCCTTTTAGGCCGGATCCTTAAGAACTCTTGCCAAAGTAAGGGAGCTACATCTGTGTTGTTCACAAATATCTGCACAGGGTTCTTTAAGGAGACAGAAGTCAGATCTTTCACCTCATCTGTCATGGTGGCTGAGAAGAGAATGGTCTGTCGGTGGTGGAAACACATTGGGATAATCTCCTTCATCTGTTCCTCAAAATATTCATCCAGCATTCTGTCAGCCTCATCCAGGATGAGCACTTCAATGTTGCTCAGGAGGAAGGAAGGGCAGTTGTGGAGGTGGTCGATGACCCAGCCAGGTGTGGCAATGCGGATATTTGGTGCTGTCTGAAGAGCAGCTTCTTGAGACTTCACATCCAGGCCGCCCACAGCAAGGCAGGTAGTGATGCTGCAAAACTGGGCCAGCTGCTTGGTGACAGAGTGCACCTGGATGCCCAGCTCTCTGGTAGGGACGAGCACCAGCACTAGCAGGGCTTGTAGATCAGTCGCTCCAAGACAGGCAATGCTAAGGCTGCAGTTTTGCCTGTCCCAGTGGCTGCAGATGTCCCAGGCACAGATGTCTCCTCTCAGCAGACCAACAGGGATGCATGCCTTCTGGAATTGGGGTAGGCTTCTTGAAGCCCATGGCTGTAATGGCCTTCAGAATGGGCCAGGACAGATTCATGTCCTGAAAGGAAAGGCTTTTGTCATACTCAGAAGCGTCTTCAAATAATCCTGTTTCCTAGCCCCCCCCTTCTTCTTCTCTTTCTCCTCCTCCTCCTCTTCCTCCTTCTCCTTCCGTTTGAGTGTGTCTGCTTTGGTGAGGACCTCCTCATCCCCAGAGTAGTAGTCAGTCTCAGAGGCTTTCTGCTTGGATTCAGCCTCATTCCCTCCCAGATCCTCCTGTCCCTTCAGGTCACAGCTCATGCTGCCTTCTTTCTTCTCTACCTTCCCAGACTTGGCTTCCTTAACCTCTGCTTCCCTTTTCTTCTACACTTTCTCAATCTTCTCCTGTAGGGTAATGGCTGCCTGCTTCTTGAGCTGGCTCATGACATCAGCTAGGGCCCAGGTGCAGTCATACATGCTCTCCTTCTCATTGAAAATGAAGTTGGAATTGAAATCAGCACTGCAGTTCTTCTTCAAGGCTTTCTGCTTTCAGCTGGGAACAATAGGTCCCTCTTCCTCATCGTTTCCGGAATCCTACTTGGGCTCCACTGGCACTTAATCATTTTTGCTGATGGTCCCGATGAAATTGAGCTCTGCAAGCATGCTGAGGAAGCAGCCATTTCCGGAAGAGAGTGCTAATAAGGTGTTTTATAAAAAAATGATGCATACCAACTTTATGTAGTTATTAATAACATTAGCTATTAAATGAACCAGCATCACAGATGGGTTACATTGAAGTAAATGAATTATTTAGAGATAAAAATAGATTTTTAAAAATAGAATTATACTATGATAAGATTATACTATGATGTACTATAGATGATTTTCAGTTTTATTGGAAGACTTAAGAAAACACATTTTGAACATTTCTAGACATCTTTGGATTTCTCTGCAGAATCTTTCTACTACAATACTCTGTTTGTAGACATTCCTCTTTTCTTATGACCTAAATTTTCTTCTTTTTTAAGTGGCAAATGATTTATTTGTTAAATTGTTAGTCATAGAGCTCCTTAATAACAATATAAAATAAGTAAATATTTCACTAAAAACTGGCTTAGAGATACTAATTTTATTTACCATAAAACAACATAATTTAGTAAAAAAATGTCTTAGGAATGCTCATTATAACTGCTAGACAGTGAAATCAGCATTACTTGTACCTAATCAGCTATGCAAAAGCTCATTAATTTTTCTTTTGACAAGAGTTAGTAGACATCCAAAAGGTCAAGTGAGCAACTACTATTGAAAGGTTTTGTTTGTTAACATAGCATTATGATTGCAGCTTTAGGACCTCCCAAATATGAAAGGAGAATATAGGGAGAGAGAAGGCTCCTGGAAATGATAATGCGACTCTTCACTGTGGTGGAAATGTTCTTTTTATGATGTAAATAAAGTAACTGTTTTGGCCTATGCACAGCACCGTAGAAATGGGTGGAGAATCAGAGGGCAGGCAGGTAGGAAAGGGTAGAGTTAGTCACTCTCGATCTGGCCCCTGAAGAAGACAGACATGTAAGAAATACAGGTGAGCCACATGGCAGGTACAATAGTAGAAATGGGTTGATTTAAGGTGAAAGAGCTAGCTAGTAATGTGCTTAAGATATGGGCCAAACTGTATAAAGGATATAAGCGTCTGATTCATTTCTTTGGGGACAAAAGCTGTCATGGACCAGGTTCCAAACCTCTGCCGCGGACCAGGTCACAAACCTCCGGGCCAAAACGGCCCGGAAAAACTTCCTACAACACTTCACTTCTGTTCATGGAGCGGCTCTGAGGCAATACACAGGGTCTGAGACTGAAGAAGAAAACTAATGCTTTGGGACAAGTCTGTAAAGGAGACAGATTCCTCAGGAGGTAGAATCCATGGCTTCAGAATGCAAAGTTGGGGTAGGAGTCAGGAACTAGGGTATCTCTTCTAAGCTTCCAAGTCCCTTTTAATCTCTTCAAGATTTTTAGCCAGGTTTGGAACATCATAATTCTGAGCCAGATACAATGCAAACGGTTTGTCCAAAGTAAATATGAGCAGGAAGTGGTGTATGATGGTGAGAAGAGTGTGAAGGATGCTCCCAGGTTGCTTTGGGCCTCTTACTCCAGGTTTGTGTGAAACTGTGAAAAGCTAATTTCTTTTTTGGTCTTCTGTCTCAGGGGTCACCAACCCTTTGTTGCATAATTTCTAAGTTTTGAAATGGCTATGTTTTTGGCTTATTTACTCATTTGTTTCAAATATTAGATAAGATCAAATTTTTGTTATTTAACCTCAGCCAGAGGTGGTAATCCTAAATGTTATGTTATGATTTTGTGCTGTAAAATAATACAATTAGTTTAAAACAATCAATTTTTAGGTTAGGTTACATGTGGTGTTCATGGTATTTGGGGTAGTGGTAGTCACTCTTTTTACAGTTATTTAATTATATTTGAAATCTTTGTGATAATGTTAATTGAATATGGGGAGAGCTTTGTTTTCAAACTGATCCATCCGCCAAACAATGTCATCAAGAGTGTGTCCTTCTACATATGTCCCCACAAGTCTAACACCCAAAGTTTAAACAGCTTTTTACCTTTGACAACACAAGTTCTTTTTCTTTATAGCCATGGACAATTATAACATTTATTGTTCTTTTTTTTTCCTGTAAGGAACACTATTCAACAATAGCTTTTTTGTTCCTTTTAGTGTTTTATACTGTCATTTAATTTTGCCTCTTTCTTATCACTCATAGAATTATCTTAAAGGTAAAAAATATCTTGTTCAAGATAGATTTTCTATTTTGGGTACATGATATGTTTTATCTCTTTCTCAAATTCATTTGGATTTGTATGTCTTCTATTTCTTGTTCCCAGAAACATAAATTAATTTTTTTAGATTTTCACTCTTTGTGCAATAATGAGCTGAAATTAAATATAAATTCAAATATCTGCACAAACAGCATACTGCAAAGGCGCTGATAAAATTAATCTGTTGTCTGACAGGCAGTGACAACTCAGTGCTTAAAGGTCACTATAAGTTGGCACATATTTGCAGGATATTCAATATCAAATGCATATTTGAAATTCTGTAGGAGAACATTTAAATAAACTAAGAAGTATAGCTACTATAATTCATTGATTCATAAGCTAACCATTTGAATAGCTGTACAAATTATTTCTTTCCCTGAGTAAGTTGCCTTCTCATTTGTGTTAGCTATAACTGATTCATTTCCTAGTTTTGAGTTCCCAAACCTATGCTATCATGTGTAAATGCATTCATTTGAGTAACTTTCTGCAAAGTTACTGAGAATCAATTGTTTCATAGTTATTTAGTCATTTTATCACTAATTGTTGAAGAGGCTTGACATTTATTGAACTTATTTGTATTCTTGTCAAAGTGGAGTTGAAATTATTTTTATATTTCTGTTATCTCCATTTTCTTCCATTGGTACTTATGTCTAAAAAATATCATATTGTAATTGTCATCATAACTATGAATCTTAAAATTGGGTAGATTCTTTTCTCGAAATTTCCTTCAAACTGTACATATTTTTCATACAGTATATTCTGATTATTGTTTCCTCTCCCCCTGTTGCTCCCAGTCCTTCTCTCCAGATCCATCCCTTTTTGTCTCTCTTTACCAAACAAATAAGCATCTAAGGGATAACAATAGAGTAAGATACAATAAAATATAATAAAATAAAAACTAACACATTAAAATTGAACAAAACTAACCAACAGAAAGAAAAAGCCTGAGAAAAGTCACAAGACACAGGTAGATGTAGATCCAGAGAATCATTTTCACATTGAGGAATCCTATAAAAGCACAAGACCTGAAGCCATATTATTTAAGTAAAGAAGCAACATGATAAAGGAGAAAAAGAACAAAAGAAAAAGACATGACACCTTGAACAACTTTATGAGACAAGGAACCTTAAAGAATGCTATTGAGTTTGTTTCCTGTTGATTGACTACTGCTGGGTATGGGACTTACGTTTGCTTCATAATGAAACTCTCTTGGAGAAAAAAAAAATTTCATTTGCAAGTAGTTATAAATTGCAACTAGATTCTGGTATAGGGATGGAGGCATGTGCTTACTTTACCTTTCAACTTTAGGATCCATCTGGTATAGAACAGTGCAGACCCTGTGCATGTCTTTGTGAGTTCATATGTGTGATGATCCTGTTGATTTTGAAAGCCTTGTTTTCCTGGTGTTCTCCATTTTCTCTGGCTCTTTTAGTCGCCTCTTCCATCAGATTCCCAGAGCCTTGAGGGGAAGAATTTAGTGAAAGTATCTCATTTTGGGCTGTTCTGAGGTCTCTCACTGAATATTATCTGACTATGGGTCTCTGTATTTATTTCCATCTGCTGCAGAAGAAAGCTTCTCTGATGATGGCTGAGCAAGGCATTGATCTATGAGTATAGCAGAATGTCATTAGTAGTAATTTTATTGCTATCTTCCTTTAGCAACAAAATAGAATTTGGTTTTACTCTAGGTTCCTGAGCTATCTATTCTCTGGTTCTAGGTCACACAAATGGTGTTGGGCATGGGTTCCATTCTTATGAAGTTGGCCTTAAGATAAATAAGATATTAGTTGGTTACTCCCACAAACTTTGTGCTGCCATTGAATTGGCATACATTGCAAGTAGGATGCTATAGATTCAAGAATTTGTAGCTGGGTTAGTATTTACATTTCTTCATTGGTAGTATGTGAAATGTCTTCTGATATCAAGAACACAAATAATCCCATGGGGGTGAAGGTTCTAAGTAGGCACTAGCTTAACTTCTTTATGTTCAATGAATTGTGTGAGTTTTGTCTTCAGTGATGGATTCTTGCTGTTGTTTGTAGAGAGCAACCTCTAGTCTTGTCAACATCCTGGGTTGTTTGGGGATTTCCATAGGACCCGTTTTTTAATTAAATGTAACTCGTTACCAGTACTGGAAGCTTCATTTGGTAATAAGAGACATCCAGTTAAGGCTCTGTCTCCCATTTTATTTGGTGATTTTGTTAGATCACTATAATATTTATATATATTTCCCAGTAGCCCTCACATGGTTATGAACTTTAGTTTTCTCTGTCTGTATTTCCTGCATTATCCTTCTCTTCTCCTGGCTCACTTTATCTTCATGTTCTAGTTACCCAAACTCATTTATTCATAACTGTCTATTCTATTTCCCTTTCCTTGGGAGATGGACTTCCTCTAGTTCTCTACTCTCTACCCAACATCTGTAATTCTACAGATTATAGCTTGCTTACCACTGATTTAATAACTAATATTCACATGTAAGTAAGGCACATCATATTTGTCTTTATAGGTATGGGTTAACATACTCAGGAATTTCTTCTAATTCCATCTATTTACTTGAAATTTTCATTATTTCCTTTTTAATGGCTCAGTCATATTCCATTGTAAAAATGTACCACATTTACTTTATCTGTTCATCTGTTGAGGGGCATTTGTGTTTTAAGTTTTGGCTATTCTGGTTATTATGTATGTTTGTGGTAAGACAAAGTGTCCTTTAGGTATACATGGTTTGAAAGTAATTCGTCCCCATAAGCTTATGGGGAGTAGCACTATATAGAGATGTGGTCTAGTTAAAGCAGATGTGGCCATGCTGAAGGAAGTGGGTCACTGTGGGAGCAGGATTTGAGGTCTCTCTTGCTAAAGCTTTTCACATTGTTACAGTTGACTTCTGGTTTCCTTCCAATCAAAATATAGACAGCACCATGTTTGCCTGTCATGATGACAATGGACTGGACCTCTGAAATTATATGTGAGTCACCCCAGTTAAATGTTTTCCCTTATACTGGGGGAAACTGTGTTTTCCCTTGCTGGGGTCATGGTATCTCTTCACATCAATAAAAATTCTAAGACAGTATATGCCAAAGAATGCTGTAGCTTGATCTTGACACTGATCCAATCTTCCTGAGAAACCACCATACTTTCCATAGTGGAGGTACAAGTATTTTTTTTTTGTTCCACAAGCAATGAATGAGTATTCCTCTTATTCCATGTCTTTACCAGCATGGGTTGTCACTTGTTTAATTGATCTTAGCCATTATATCAGGTAAAATATTAAAGCAATTTTAATTTTCATTTCTCTGATGACTGATGATGTTGAATTTTTACTATATTAATCCTATGAAACCATGAGTGCTGAGAGCCATGTGAGTATACAGCAATTGACAAGCAGTGTTTGACAAGCTGATCCACCAGACTGATGGGAAGCCTCACCTGGCAGAGCCATGGGGTCAGTGATTTTTAATGTCCAGTTGTTTTCTGTCTTAACTTTCTCAGATGCCACTGCTATGCCTTCCTAGTAAGAACAGCTATGGAGTTCCTTCCAAAGCTTGTTGGTAGTGTTTTTTACATCTTTAGCCACATTTATAGTTTATTTCTATTTAAGCTATATAATTCTGATGTATAGAAATGATACCAGAATATTTTTCTTTATTGACACAGAAAAGTAACAATATTTTCAGTTTCAAAGACAGCTAATTTTAGATGTTAGAATAAATTTAACAGAATAAACTACCCCCGTACAAAATATAAAAGAACTTATTCCCAGGTGTTAAACCATGGCCAGGCTGTTTTGAGACATACCCTCCTTGCAATACTTGACTTTCTGCACATACCTTGACCACTCAAGGTTCATCCTGCTACAGTTATTGTTAAGCTCTGGATTTCAATGTCATTCTCTATCTGGAGAAAAGTTATGTGCAAGGCCAAGCATTTTCACTGGCCAGTCTTGTGACCTTAGCAGCCTGAGAAAAACTGTGTGACTTCATGTGTTATAAGAATGGGTTGGGCCCTGAAAGAATAACATAAAATTTTCCAGAATTTTGGTTAAGAAAGGAAGAAGCAGCAGCAATGTAGAGGGGAAGAGAGAAAGAGGACGAGTATGTATGAATGAGAATGTGTAAGAGCAGCAGCAATGTAGTGATGAAGCTGTGCACAATATATGTGAGTGCTGAGTGAGAAATGAAAAAGAAGCTTACCTAAAGAGTGGGTGAGAGATATGTGAGAGAATGAATGGATGAGAGAATGAGTGTGCAAAGCATGAAAGATATAGAAAATGTGTGAATGAGTATGTGAGAGATAAAACTGTATAAAAGACCTGTTGCTATGGATAGGAACTGTGCAAAGAGTTGTGCTAGAGTGTGTAAAACAATGTAAAATGTTATAAGGTGAGAAAGCTATGTAAATGGATAAATAACTATGGATGAGAAAGTGAATGAGCAAAGAGTGAGTGAATGATGTAGAAGAAGCATGTGCATGTAAATGAGTGTGTGAGAAAGTTGTGTGAAAGAGTTGTTGCTATGTATAGGAAGTGTGCAAAGAGTTTTATGAGAATATGTAAGAAAAGTATAAAATGTTATATGATGAGAAAGGTAAGTATATGAGATTAATAACTATGGCTGTATGGAGATTTGTAACTATGTGACAGGCAAGAAAAATGAAACTATAAAATGAGATGTAGGAGGGAAATGTATATAAAAATGTATAGACATGTGAAAATAGATCTAACTGTATACAGATGTATGACTACATATATGTAAAGAAATATAGATGTATGTATGGAGTGCAGTAAGGTGGAGATACGTAGCTGAGTGGAGACAGAAAGAGTCAGAGACCATTTTTAAGTTGAAGTAAAAGAAAAAGTTATTATCAGAAGGCATGTATGTTTCCTTATTTTACAGTCAGAGATTTATTCTTAATTACTCTATGATAAAAACGTGTCTTATCTTTCAGTACTCTGAGGCATTCCTTTTGTTTCTTTGGAGTGAATTGTGGGAGCTGGCCTCTCATAGTCTGCATTACATGAATATAAGAGATATCTCCATTTTCTGATATTTTTTAATTTTTTTCTTCAGGAACTTGAAGTTTTATCGTGTGGGTATTTCACTTGCTTTGTTAGAGTTACCAAAAGATATTTTATATTCTTTGAGGCAATTGGGAAGGTTATTGTTTCCCTGATTTTTTTCTCAGCATGTCATTTGCATATGGGAGGGCTACTGACTTTTCTGAGTAAATTTTTTTTTTATATCGATACTTTGCTGAAAGTATTTATCAGCTGAAGAAGTTTCCTGGTGGAATTTTTCTGACTATGAATATTATGTATATTGTCATATCACTTACAAATAAATGATACTTTGACTTCTTTCATTCCAATTTGTATCTCATTGATCTCCTTTAATTGTCTTATTGCTCTAGGTAGGAATCCAAGTACTATATTAAATAGATATAGAAAGAGTGGACAAGATTGTCTTGCTCCAATTTACTGGAATTGCTTTGAGCTTCTCTCTATTACAGTTGATGTTGGCTATGCGTTTGTTCTAAACAGTGTTTATTATGTTGAGGTATATTCCTTTTATCCCTAATCTCTCCAAAACTTTTTTTTTATCATGAAGGGGTGTTGGATTTTTATAAAGGCCTTTTTGGAGGCTTTTAAAAAATCTAATTAGATGCTTCTAATATGTATCTGTATGTAATTTCTGTACATAATTAGATGATTACATGGTTTTTGTCTTCCAGTTTGTTTGGTGGATTATATTTATTTATTTATACATGTTGACACATCTTTGTATCTCTGATGTAAAAACTACATTATCATGGTTGTAATCTTTTTGATGCATTCTTAGATCTGGTTTGAAATTATTATTTGAAAAAATTTTGTGTTTATGTTCAAAAAGGAAATTGGTCTGCAATTCTCTTTTTTGTTGGGCCTTTTTTTAAAATTTGGATATCAGGGTAACTATGGCCTCATAAAATGAATTGGGCAATGTTCCTTCTGTTTCTGTTTTGTAGAATAATTTGAGGAATATTGATGTTAACACTTCTCTGAAAGTCTGATATAATTCTACCGTAACACCATCTGGTAATTTTTTTTATTGTTAAGAGATTACTTATTGCTTGTATTTCAGTAGTGGTAATAGGTCTGTTTAAATTGCTTATATGATCTTGATTTAACTTAGCAAACTGTATGTACAAAGAAAATCTTCTATTTATTTTAGGTTTTCCAATTTGGTGGAGCACAGGTTTTGAAAGCATGTCCTGTGATTCTCTGAATTTCCTCCATGTCTGTTATGTTCTCCTTTTCATCTCTAATTTTGTTCATATGGAAATTTTTTCCTGACCTATTAGTTTGACTTATTGATTGTCAATCTTATTGATTTTCTCAATTTTTAATAGATTTTCTTTTGATGAGTATGCAGTATCTATATATTATAGTCAGTTTTAGTTTGAAGCCTATTTTATCAAATATTAAAATGGCTACACAAGCTTGTTTTTGCAAGCCATTTTATTGCAGTATTTTTTGTTCTCCTTTACCCTACCCTGAGTGATGGCTCTCCTTCATGTTAAGGTATGCTTGATGCATCAGAAAAATAAATCCTGTTTTCATATCCATTATGTTAGTCTGTGACTTTCATTGGATAATTGAGACCACTGATGTTCTGAGGTATCTATGAGCAATGCTTGTTGATTACTGTTATTTTGTATTTATTGTTGTTGTTGGATCTCTCTCTCTCTCTCTCTCTCTCTCTCTCTCTCTCTCTCTCTCTCTCTCTGTGTCTTCCCTATTTTATTTTGCTAGTTTGGTATTATTTGTTTCTTGTATTTCCTTGTGTGCGATTAACATTTTTAGTTTGAAGTTTTCTTACTAGAAACTTCAGTAGAGTTGGATTTGTAGATAGTATTACTTAAATTTGGCTTTATCATGGAATGTCATATTTTTCCTATCTAATGTGATTGAATGTTTTGCTGGGTATAGTAGTTTAAGGCTGGCATCTGTGGTCCCTTAGAGTCTGTAGAACATCTGTTCAGGTTTTTAAGACTTTTGGTGTCTCTATTGAGATGTCAGCTGTTATTCTAATAGGTCTGCCTTTCTATGTCACTTGTTTTTTTTCTTTGAAGCTTTTAATACTTTTCTTTATTTGGTACACTTAGTTTTTTGATTATTTTGTACCAATAGAATGTTTTTCTGGTGTTGGAATACCATATAGATTTTGATGTTCTGTATGCTCCAGTTTTCTCCTGCCATCCTCAAGACTGACTCAGGTATTCCTCTAGGGGGAGTGGGATCCAAGAAGTCAGTCCTGGTGTTTCTGATCCCAGGCTGTTCAGTGGTTGTGGTTTGCAGCTTGGGCATGCTTTGCTTTTAGTTTGTTTGTTTGTTTGTTTAGATTCCACTAATGAGTGAGTACATCCCCTGCTTATCTTTCTGGGTTTGTGATACCTCACTCAGGAGGATATTCTCCAAATCCATACATTTGCCTTCAAATTTTAGTATATCCTTTTTTCTTACTGCTGAGTAGTACTCCATTGTGTAGATGTACCACAGTTTGTTAATCCATTCTTCAGTTGTTAATCCAGAGGGACATCTAGGTTGTTTCCAGGTTCTTGATATTACAAATAACGCTGCTATGAATATAGTTGAGCTAATGCTTTAGGAGTGCGACCGTGCATCTTTAGGGTATAAACCCAGAAGTGGTATTGCTGGGTCCTTGGGTAGATTAATTCTCAATTTTCTGAGAAACCACCATACTGCATTCCAAAGTGGCTGAACAAGCTTACACTCCCACCAACAAATGAGGAGTGTTCCCCTTGCTCTGCATCCTCTTCAGCATAGGCTGTCCTCTGTGTCTTTTATCTTAGCCAATGTAGCAGGATATAAGATTAACTCAAAGAAATCAGTAGCCCTTCTATACACTAAAGATAGAAGATCTAAAAAAGAAATAAGGGAAAATTACCCTTCATAATAGCTGAAAATAGTATTAAATACCTTGGAGTAACTATAACCAAAGAAGTAGCTGACCTATTTGACAAAAATTTTAAATCACTAAAGAAAGAAATTGAAGAGGATATCAATTTTTCTTTTACTTCTGCCTAAAAATTAGACTACTAGAAGTTTTTCTCTCTGTACTTAAGTTAGCTTACTTAATACTACCATTCACAATCATCTATGCTGCAACAAATGACAGGATTTTATTATTTTTTGATCATTTTCATATCTTGGTAATTACTAATAATGCTTCAATAAATATTGGGGTGTATGTAGTTAATTGCTCACCATATTGGATGTGAACCTAAAAATAACTAGATAATATTGTAGTTGTATTTCTAGACTTTATTTTGAGAAACCTATATTATTTTAAATAATGGCTTTGCTCAATTAATTCCTTCCAGTAGCTTATCATTTTTTATAATAAATTTACAATTTATTTTGCTGTTGCTTATGTTTTATATACAGTTAAGACATTAATTCATTTTTAGATCAATGGTATGAAAATATTTTTCCTGTTCTGTAGAATTTTTCTTCACTTTGCCCATAATTTCTTTAGTTGTATAGAACTTTCTTAGTTTACTATACTCTTTATCTATTTGTACACTTCTCTGTTTTCTATGTATAAGAATATACTCCCACACCAGTATCCTAAAATATTTATCTTATATCTTTTCCTATATTTCATAGTTTAAGGTCTAGTACTTACGTTGATTCATTTTGAGATGTCTTTTCCATATGATAAGCTAGAGGGATTTAGCTCAATTCTGCTTTTCCAGGTTTTCCATCATCATTATTGAAAAAAATTACAAAATAAATAAAAAAGAAAAAAAAAAGAACTTGGTGGCAGCTTTAGGAATGTAACCTACTGGTTTTAAACAAGGCAGAGGGAATGGGGAGAAAGGCTGGCCTGACAGAGCGACATACTCGAGTCCCTTCAGTTGCAAACTATAAAAAGTTGGGCAGAGGGGCCTGAGGGTGGCTCAGTGGGTGGGCACTTGCTGCTGACCCAGATGATCTAAATTTGATAATTAGAATCTGTAGGTGGAAGGCGAAAACTAACACCTTCAAATTGTTTTCTGATACAGACATGTATGCTATGTTGTGTGCACAACCCCTGGGGAAAAACAAGTAAAAACCAAAGATGAGTAAAATACCAATTGAATATTAAAGATTAAAATATTTTTCTAAATGCTAGAACATTTACCAAAATCTGATATGGGATTTATAAAGTAAGTACACATTTTGGAAATAATGCTTTTGTTATTTCTCTCCAAAAAAATAAAAAAATTCAAAAGAACAAGATTCATTTTGGGAATGATACAATATAGTCATTGTTTCCTCACACTCAGATCTATTTTGTTTATTTCTGTCTTGTTCAATATTTTTACTTTAGGTCTTGTGTCATCACAACCTTTATGCTCCAGCAGTGTGAGGGGAATTCCAAATATGTGTGTTTAGACTGGCTGTATAGATTGAGACTCATGCTGAATAGAGGATGTTTGACAGTGATGGATTCATGAATATATGGCTTCAATATGTTGGACACTTTATTTCTGGAATTAATGGTATTGTGGATATTATTATGCCTAATAAAAGAAATAAAAGTTACAGTCTAAAGAAAAAAAAAGAAAAAAATTACATTTTATCTGTATATGTTCTTGTCAGTGTTTTTGAAATCCACTTTTAGGTTTATTTCTGGGGTTTCTCTGTTGTTTTGTTGTTCCATGTGCCCATTGGTTTTTTTTTTACTGGCAAGACTATACTATTTTGATTCTTACAGTTTTGTAGTATATTTTGAAGTCAGTTATAGTAATGCTTATATATTTATTTTTTGTTTAAAATTGTTCTGGTTATTTGGGAGCTGTAATATTTGACATCGATTGTCAGTTTGATGAATTTAAAATTGCCATGGAAACAAATTTCTGGGTACACATGAAGAAGTTTCTAGATGAAGTTAATTGAAGTAGAAAGATTTATCCTAAATATGGGTGGCACCATTTTAGTTAATAAAGTTCTGGAATGAATAAAAAGTAGAAAGTGAGTTGATCAAAAGTGTCTCTCTCTTTTTGCTTCATGCTGTGGATATGGTGATATCAACTGTCTCAGGCTTTTGTCATGAGTGATCCTCAAACCATGAGCCAAAATGGCTAGATTTTCCCCCCCACAACAATTAGATAGCAGTGAAGCTGTCAGACACAGGAGACTGTCCATGGTTATGATGGGAAATGTAAATCTCTCACAATATCTCAACTTGCCTCATTAAAAAGACTCATGTGTGTCTGACCTTTTAAAATTTATTCTTTTCTCCTTGGAAAGAGAGAAAATTGCAAATATCTTGCTTTATATTCCTGAGTATAATGTTTTAAAAAGGAGTGCAAGCTTTTTATTTTATTCCAAAGCTTGTCAATGCTTCAGGTTTGAAAGTTAAGAAGGTGACATATATTATACAGTTAGCCAACTTGTTCAGCTAAGTATATTCTTACTATATTTGAACAAAGCAAGAAAAACCCTACTTAAATTTCTCATAGGCTTTTTTTTCTCCCTTAATTACTTTCTAGGTATAATAAGAAATTTGGGGCAACCTCTTGTAAGATCAACAGTACAATTTTTGGCATATGTATGTATGGTGTGTGTAATGTATGTATGTATGTATGTATGTATGTATGTATGTATGTATGTATGTATGTATTATGTATGTTTGGGGTTCAGTGAAGATCCAGCAGTTGCCTGCCAGAACTCTTGAGCTGCCCCACAAGTCCTAGAGACATAGAGCTGTGCTGTTCTGAACTACTACCAAAGGAGTGGTCAATGCGGAGACTAAGCACTGTTCCAAATGCTGAGAATGAGTGCTGAGTGCCCAGCCATGGGTGGGACATTTTTTATCACCCCTAGGAGCTTGGGGAATGTCTCTGAGCAAGGGACCATTGGAAAGGAACAGAGCCTGTGGGCAGAGAGAGGAGTTAATCAGATCATGTGACATGAAAGCAGGAGTATTATTGGAGAGAGGAGAAAGGCAGCAGGCAATAGCAGGAAGAGGATCAATAAGTACAAAGTATGAATATTCCATAGTGAGATTCACTACTTTTGATTCATAATTTAGAAAATAAACAATAAAAGGGACCAGAGAGAAGGCTCAGCAGGTAAATGTATCTGTCTTTCTTGCAGAGGACCAGGTTTGGTTACTGTCGCTCACATGGTGGCTCACAACTAACTGCCCATTAACTCCAATTCCAAGGGATCTGGTGCTCTCTTTTGGTCTCTATGGGTACCAGGCACAGACATCAAAACAAAACATTGATATACATAAACAAGCATAAAAACTCATATACATAAAAGAAAAATAAATAAATCTTCAGAAATCTTTTTAAAAGAACAAAAACAACATTGAAAAAGGAAATGGTTATTTGTGATCACACTGCTCACAAGTTGAATTAAAACAACATGCACTCTGTCATTAGTGGACTCTTATAATTCAATACTGACTAGATATTTTTTTTAAAAAAAAACAAGATATGAGTTTGCATTTCTTCCTGTTTTAACACATAGTAAGAATATGAGAAAATTGGAAATGCATTGCATACAAAGATAATCTTAAAAACAGAAAGAATTACTTACCAGGTATTCACTATCAGCCAAAAGAAAATAGAAAGTTGTTAGTTTGTATAAATCTTCTGTTCTACAAGATTAAGTGTTTAAATGAGGAAACCAACAAGAACTCTAGAATAACAAAACCTACAAATCTTAACACGCAGGCTTGCTAGAGTAGATAACATTTACTTTAAGAATCGTGGAAAAGTGGAATGAATGATTCAGTATTTGTATAATGTGTGTTCAGTCTGAGTTAGTGCTGGTGAGCTGGGATTGTCATATTAATATTGCCACAAATTAGCATTTTAGGAAGTTGGGATGATAATTGCATTCCAAATCTTTAATTACAGATAACTAGTAAAATACCCTATGAAAAGGGAAATGGGTATCAGGGACAAGATTGAGGAAGTATGTACATAAAATACCAATTAACTATTTTGGTCAATAATGTTAAGCTCATGCCTGAAGCATCATTCTAACTTTTAATATGCTCAGCTTCAGCTTTTCAATGAACTCCTCTCTTCAACCTCCACCTCTGGTATAAGTGCTAATGATCAGTGGCATAGCTGAGACAGATCATTAAGTGGTTATTAAATGATTGCATAGAAGTTTTCAGCTGGACCAGGGACTCAGCCCACTGCTCAGCCATGTATCCCTGCCTTTACTTCTATTCATTGTTGAATGTAAGTTCTGTGATGGCACTTAGGGTGGTTATTCATTTGATTACAGGGGAAGTCCTGTTTAGGCAACACCATCACTATTGGTTGGTTATGTGTTCAATTAGCTAAGGAGATCTTCTCTATTTTCTCTTCCTAGGGGACTCCCTAGATGTCTCTCTTAAGTTTCTTCAGATCCCAAGCTATTCAGGGCTTGTGGTTTGCAACTTGGTGGTCTTTGCTTTGCTTTTTGTTTAAAGTCTTCTAATGAGTGAGTACAACCCTTGCTTTTCTTTCTGGGTTTGTGATACCTTACTCATGAGGATATTCTCCAACTCCAATCATTTTTCTGAGAATGTTAGGATATCTTTTTTTTTCTGCAGTGTAGTACTTCATTATACAGATAGTACAGTTTGTTAATCCATTCTTCAGTTGAGGGGCATCTTGGTTGTTTCCAATTTCTTGCTATACAAATAGTGAACATAGTTGAGCTAATATCTTTGGGTTGTGAATGTGCATCTTTAGGGTATATCCCTAAAAGTGGTATTGCTGGATCTTTGGAGAGATTGATTCCCAGTTTTCTGAGAAACCACCATATTGCATCCAAGGGTGGTTGAACAAGTTTACACTCCCACCAAAAATGGAGGAGTGTTCCTCTTGCTCCGAATCCTTTCCAGCATAGAATGTCATCTCTGTTTTTAATCTTAGCCACTCTGACATGTATAAAGTGGTATCTCAAAGTTGTTTTGATTTGCATTTCTCTGATGGCTAAAGATGTTGAGCAAATTTTCAAGTGCTTTTCAACCATACTGCTGAGAATTCCTCTTTTAGCTCTGAACTACATTTTAAAATTGAATTATTCCGGGTTTGGGGCTTTAATTTCTTGAGTTCTCTATATATTTTAGAGATCAGTCCTCTGTCATTTGTAAGGTTGGTGAAAATTTTTTTTCATTATGTAGGCTGTCATTTTGTCTTATTGACAGTGTCCTTGCCTTATAGAAGCCTCTCAGTTTCAGAATTGTTGTTGTTATTAGAGTCTATGCTACTGGTATCATATTTAGGAAGTGGTCACCAGTGCCCATGTGTTGGAGGGTATTTTCCACTTTCTTTTATATCAAGTTTATTTTAGCTGGGTTTAGGTTGAGGTCTTTGATCCACATGATTTTGAGTTTTGTGCAAGGTGCTAGGTTTGGATCTATTTCTATTTTTCTACATACTACCATTTAGGTAGGCCAACACCATTTGTTGAAGATATTATCCTTTTTCCATTGAATATTTTTGGCCTCTTTGTCAAAAGTCAGGTGTTTCTAGGGATGTGGGCTAATGTCAGGGTCTTCTTTTCGATTCCATTGATCCACAAGTATGTTTTTATGCCAGTACCAGGCTGTTTTTATTACTATAGCTTTATAGTATAGCTAGAAGTCAGGGATGGTGATACTTCCTGAGATTCTTTTATTGAGCAAAAGTTTTGGCAATCCTGCCTTTCATGTTATTCCAAATGAAATTGAGTATTGTTCTTTCAAGGTCTGTAAAAAATTGTGTTGGGGTTTTGATGGGAATTGCATTGAATCTGTAGATTGCTCTTAGTAAGATTGTAATTTTTACTATGTTAATCCTACCTATACAGGAACATGGGAAAGCTTTTCTTTTTCTGATATCCTCTTCAATATCTCTCTTCAGTGATTTAAAGTTTTTGTCAAACAGATCTGATACTTCTTTGGTTATAGTTACACCAAGCTATTTAATGCTATTTGCAGCTATTATAAAAGATGATGTTTTTCTTATTTCTTTTCCAGCTCTTTTATCCTTAGTGTATAGGAGGGCTACTGACTTTTTAAAGTTAATCTTGTATCCTGCTACATTGCCGAAGGTATTTATCAGCTGCAGAAGTTTTCTGGTAGAATTTTGTGGGTCACTTATGTATACAATCGTATCATCTGCAAATAGAGATAGTTTCACTTCTTCTTTTCCAGCTTATATCCCCTTAATCTCTTTTCACTCCCTTATTGCTTTGAAATTTATAGGATACTGTACTGAAACCATCTAGTTCTGAGGTTTTGGAGAAGATTTTAAATAACTGTTTCTATTTCCATAGGAGTTATATGTCTATTTAAGTTGTTTTTCTGGTCTTCATTTATTTTTGATAAGTGGTACTTATCCAGAAAATTGTCATTTTTTTTTTTGTTATTGAGTTTTTCAATTTTGTGGAGTACTGGTTTTTGAAGTATGACTGAATGATTCTTTGGATTTTCTCAGCATCTGTTGTTATATTTTCCCCCCTCCCCTGCTTTTTAAATTTTAATTTTGTTTATTAGGATATTTTCTCTCTGCCTTTTGGTTAGTTTGAATAAGAATTTTGTATTTTATTAATTTCAGCCCTGAGTTTATTTCCTGTCATCTACTCCTTCTGAGTGAGTTTACGTTTTTTGCTTTAGAGTTTTCAGGTTGCTGTTAAGTCATCTGTGTAAGATTTCAAAATTTTTTTTATGTAAGCATCTAGTGCTATTAATTTTCTTAGCACAGCTTCCATTGTATTGCATAAGTTTGGGTAAGTTGTGGATTTACTTTTATTGAATTATAGAAAGTCTTTAATTTCTTTCTTTCTTTCTTTCCTCCTTAACCCAGAGGTGGTTTGATTGAGAGCTGTTCAATTTCCATGAGTTTGTAGGCTTTCTATAGTTTGTATTGTTTTTGAACTTAGGCCATGGTGGTCCAATAGTATACAAGAAATTTTCCATTATTTTGTGTCTATTAGTATTTGCTTTATGACTTTTACAAAAAGTTTCATAGTGTTTTGTAAAGAAGGTATAATCTTTTGTGTTTGGGTGGAATGTCCTGTATATATCTACTAAGTCTCTTAATATAACATCTGCTAGATTTCTTATTTCTGTGTTATATTTTTGTTTGGTAGACCATTTTATTGGAAGGAGTAGGTTATTAAAGTCTCCCACTATTAGTGTGTGGGGTTTGATGTGAGATTTAAGCTTTAGTAATTTTTTTATGTATATGGGCACCCTTGTATTTAGGATATAATGTTTAGAATTGAGACTCATCTTGGTAGATTTTTTTCCCCATGATAAATATGCAATGTCCTCCCTATCTCTTTTGATTGGTTTTTAGTTTGAAGCCTATCTTGGCTTAGATATTAAGATAACTACGCCTGCTTGCTTTTTCATTCCATTTTATTAAAAATCTTTTCCCAAACTTTTACTCTAAGGTAGTGTCCATCTTTGAAGAGTAGAGGTTGTTTCTTGTATACAGCAGAAGGATAGATCTTGTTTTTGTATCCATTGTGGTTTTTTTATAGGACAATTGAGTCTATTGATATTAAGGAATATTATTGACCAATGACTGTTAATTCCTGTTTTCATTTAGTGGTAGCATCTGTGTGTTTCCTTTCTTTAGGATTTGCTCCTGTTGATTTATATATTGTGTTTTGGTGGGTGCCTCTTGAGTCCTTCAGATGGAGTTTTTCTTCTAGTGCTTTCCGTAGGGCTGAGTTTATGGATAGGTATTGTTTAAATCTGGTTTTGTCATGGAGTATCTTATTTACTCCATTTATGGTGATTGAGAATTTTGCTGGCTAAAGTAGTCTGAGCTGGAATTGTGGTCTCTTAGTGTCTGCATAATATCTGTTTAGCACTTTCTGGCTTTCAGAGTCTCCAATGAGAAGTCAGGCGTTACTCTAATGGTTCTGCCTTTATAAATTACTTGTCCTTTTCTTCTTTGTAGCTTTTATTGTTTTTATACTCTGTATGTTTAGTGTTTTAATTAATATATGTTCAGGGTACTTTTGTGGGGGCTAGATTATTTGGTATTCTGTATGCTTCTTGTATCTTCATAGAAACTTTTTCCTTTAGGCTGAAAAAGTGTTTCTCTATGATTTTCGTTGAATTTTTTTCTGTACCTTCAAGCTGGTCGTCTTCTTCTTCTTTTTCTTCTTCTACTCCTTCTCCTCCTCCTCCTTCTTCTACTCCTCTTACTCTTAGATTTAGTCTTTTCTTGGTGTCCCAGGTTTCCTGGACATTTTATATAATGATTTTTTTGGCTTTAGTATTTTCTTTGACTGATGAATCTATTTCCTCTATTGTATCTTCCATGCCATACATTTTCTCTTTCATCTCTCACATTTTGTTGATTATGCTTGAATTTGCATTTCCTGTTGTTTATTCAGATTTTTCTTTTTTAATATTCTGATAATTTATGTCTTCTTTATTGCTTCTATTTCAATTTTCAAGTTTTAAACTGTTTCCTTTACCTGTTTTATTGCTTTTTCTGTTCGTTTGTTTGTTTTGGCTTTCTATAAAAGTACTTACTGATTGTCTCTATTTTTTGTCTTTTCTTTGATTTTTAAGACAATTTTTTATTTCCTCCTTAACAGCCTCTACCATCTTCATAAAGTTATTTTTAAGGTAGTTTTCTTCTGCTTCTCCTACATTGTAATATTCTGGTCTTCCTGTTATATAACTGCTATGTTCTGGTGGTACCATATTGCTCTTTATGTTGTTGTATGTATTCTTGCACTAACATATAACCATCTCTTTTTCCAGTTGGATCAAGCAGTGTCTGTGTCTCAGCAAGCTGTTCTTGGTCCAATATGATCTGGCAGATTCTGGGTCTCAGGAATCTGCTCTTGGTCCAATAGGAACTGGTGGATTCTGTGTGCCAGGAAGCTGCTGAGGTCCCAGGGTGATGGATGGGTTTGGAGGATGGGGTGGGACTCATAGATTGCAAGATCCAATGGGGGTATTAGTGCAGAAGCATGCCTGCTGAGGGTGGGTGGCACAGGTTGTACCTCTGTGTCTAGATCATAGAGACTGGGCAATTACCTACATTTTTATCTAATCACTTCTATAACATATATTCAGTATAATAAAAATAACCTCAAATTTGTATCAATATAAAAAATACAAGCCAATGTAAAATATTTAAAACTAGTACTTTATTGTTTTAAAATTATATTTAATAATCTACCCTTTTATCCTATTTATATTTCCTCCTTTTGATAATGAAATTTCTGTATCTATTCTTTTTTGTTTTTCTAGACCTGTACTAATAACAACTTGTAACCAATGATCCTAAATGATGAGAATTACTCATAACCCACTAAATGACCAAACTGCTGACCCCACCTCTTGAGAATGTGGGTGTTATATGTTTATTAATTTTGAGAGGGGTCATGTTCTTAAAAATTACATCCTCCTGTCTGGAGGCAATTGCATCTTTAGGGGATCCTGAAAAAAATGTGAGGATTATTTGTCAAGTCCTGGGAGATCTAGCTATATCATTTGCTGTTTCGACTACATAATGGAAAAGTTCCTCGCTTGTCTCAAGTTCTGGCTAAAATAGTCTGTGAGACTGGATCCTTTTAGCCAGCCACCTTGAATTTTTCTGTGCAGTTTGTAGTCCAAAGATGATTTTTTGGTGTTATTTGTCAGCTTAGTGGCATTACCATTGTCCAGATAGAACTGCTGTTGGGGACCCCATCATCTGTTTGGAGACTTCAGAGGTCACTATTAGGAACATTTATCATTCACTGTAAAACCTAAACATCATTAATATCAAAACAGAAAGTTTAAATTTTAAGATAGTCCTATCTTTAAGATACCTAAAAAAAGTCTTAAAGAGTAAAAATGAATTCAAGGAGTAAGATATTTATAAGAATAATAGTCTCATGATTTTTATTTTCTTTTGTCCCATACTAATTGGCTCTTCTGGTATGAGACAGGGATTGGATTTTTCTTTAACAACATGACTGGGTTTAGTGGAGAAAGCCATACTTCCAACTTCAAAGATAGCTTTAATTTTAGTTGAACTGAAACTACAAAAAGTGCATTCACATTAGATGTCTGTAGAGAACCACAGAAACATTTGGGAACATTTATGAAATTTTTATCCTGTTGGAAATATATATACCAATAGGCCAATTTACTCTTTTTCTTGTAATATTTTCTCCAGATGATTCATCTTCCCCCTACCCCAGATGTCCAAAGGTTTTTAAATTACTTAGCTTATTGCCTTCATTCTCCTGAAAAGACAAAAACAAATCCTTGCCCCAACCCTAACTTTGGGGAATTTCCCTTTTGAAGAGTTATATATGATCAAATAAAAAGCATTTGTTAGTCTTATAAAGTTAGTTGAGATTGAATGGCCATGTTGTTTGATGAAGTATCATCTCTTCTAATCAAGAGGACTCTCCTGTTTAAATCTAATCTTTATTAATTTTGATGATATCCATGGCTTTTTTTTTCTCGTGTGGAAACAGAAGCAAAACCTCTTCCCCTGTGTAACATATAGCCTGCTTCCTATTCTGAGATCAGCTTAAAGTAGACAGGCTTATTTAGTTCTGTAGTTTTTTTTTTTTGTATTATCTCTTGTCTTTCCACAGCTGTAATTTTTTCTCATTAGAATTTAGAAAAATTAAAGTTAATATAACAGTATGCAATCTAACTCTGAGGAGTTTTACCACTTTCTCTTTATTAAGCATATTCTTTAGAGTTCAGTTAGCTCTTTCTCTAAGTGCTTGTTCTGTAGAATTATGTGGTATATTTGTAATATGCTTTATATTGTTATATGCAAAAAACTGTTTTAATTTACTAGAGACATATGCTGAGGCATTATCAGTCTTAATTTGGACAAATATCCCCATTATGATCAATATTTCTACCAACTGTGTGATTACAGAATCAGTCTTTTCAGAACTCAAAGCCCATTGAAATCCTGTAATCTTTTCTGAAGCTTATATATTTTGAATAGTAACTTTATCTATGGTTTGTATATTATCAGTCATCTTTTTACATTTTTCAGTAAATATTTCTAAAGCATTTTCTTAGTCAAAATTGTATTATTCTTCTTAGTAATTATTAGTGAACCATGCATATTATCAGTCATAGCCTTTCCTAAGACCTGCATGTTGATACTCATATTAACCAACATTTGTAGGGATAAAACAAGAATTACCAAACTGATGTTGATTATAATTGACATTATGTAAGTTTCATCTAAATTAATTATTCCCTGTTTTAATTGTTTCATTTTCAAAATATCCAATGTGTAATCATACAGAGATCTAACTTCTTCCATTGTAATATTGTTCCTCCCCCCTTTTTTAAAAATGGGAAAACCCTTTTTAAAATCTAATTTTCCCCTTTAAGAATTCCCAATTTTCTCAACAAATCTGGTGCTTCTGATGGTGAAATGTGAGGCATAGCATGTTCAAGAGGAGAACACAGGTGGTGTGCAGCCTTGCTGAGGACAGCTGCTGCAAACTGTCGGTAGCCTGAGGATGGGGTCCAAGGAAAGACAATAACCCATGGGGGAAAAGAAGCCAAAGAGACAACCATCTGCATATGGAAATATAAAAAAGCAGACAACTCTGATGACCTTTGGATCCTAAGCACTTGAGGCATTTGTTGTCAACAGAAAAGTTTCCAGACTTGCTCAGAGGGCTTGGGAATTCAAAGGAAAACCTAGCAGATGGGGCAGTGACATCTGCAGAAGCTCCGATGTGTAACTCTGGTATGTGGCTTTTTCATAAACAGATGACCCAAAGGTTAGATGCCAGATGAAACATAAACCTAATTATTTGTATTAATAAAAACCGGGAGTCAGATATTGGGGTAATAACTTGAAAAATTAGAGAAGCAGAGGAGCAGCCATCAGTGACTTCTTATCTCTCTGGATCCTCTGACCAAAAGAATCCTGTCTCTGTCCTGCCTCATCATTTTCTCTCTTAGCCTGCACAGTGCTAGGATTAAAGGCATGAGCCTCTTTAATGCTGGGATTAAAGTTATGTGACTTCCAAATGCTAGGATTGAAGTCATGAAGTTCCTGGCCTCTGTGGTTAAGTAGCTGTGCCCTCTGATCTTCAGGAAAACTGTATCAGAACACAAAATATTCAACAACACTAATGGTGATTCTTTGTATTTTTTGGAATTTTTTGGGACCTCATATCACTTTCTTATTGCTGTCATCAATTATCTGATAAGGAACAATTTAGAGGAGGAAGGAAGGTGTTTGACCTATGGATTGAGCCGTGGTGAACAAGCAATGATGGTTGTTTGCTGCCTTCCATCTGCGTAGGTCAGAAGGCAGAGAAGAGAAATAATATGGGCACTCAGCATGCTTTTTACTTTTCTCCCATTCATAAAGCTCTGGAATCTAAGTTTTCAGTTGGTACCACCAACATTCATGGCAGGTCTTATAACCAAATATTAACCAGGCAATGGAATAATAGATCAAGGTGATACATTTGATTTCCAGTATAAGGTCTGGCTCCTGAGTTAATCCTATCTGGAAATATTCTCACAGCAGTACCTGAAGATCTACCTCTTTTACTTCTTAATCCAATGAGGCAGAATTAGCTGTTTTTTTAAATTATCTTAATTTGCATACATCTTTTCTTGAACTACAGCCAATTTAGGAATGGTGAGATCAGGACAGTCTTCTCCAAGATATGTGCTTATCCAATGCCAGCTTGTCAGTCCTCAAAACAAACATACAAGTGACATTATACAGATTGAGCAGGTTGTATTTATGAACATATATATGTGTGTACATATCTAACATATATAATAAAACAATCAATAAAATTAATTAGTAAGAAAGTTAGGCCATAACTTTGGATCAGAACAAGAGGGAGTGTATGGGAGGGCTTGAAGGGAGAAAATAGGGAAATATGTTGTAATTATATTAATATCAGAAATTTAAAATAAATAATTTAAAAAGCTTTGCTAATATTGGCTCTCTTTTTCTCTCTCTCTTCTCTCTCTCTGTATATGTGTTGATTCTAATAAATTAAATGAACAATGCCCTGATACATTTTCCTTCATTAAAATAAAAATTATCTAATATGGTCTCAGAATCCTGTTTGAAAAACATCTCTAAGGAAAAGTGTTGGAAAAAGTCTAGACCCAAATTGTTATTTATTTATTTATTTATTTATTTATTTATTTATTTATTTATTTATTTAATTTATTGAGTGCTTAGCACCTCATGATGTTCTACATATACTCCACTGCTGGGCCATATTCCCAGTCTTTCAGACAGGCATTTCTAATTATGTTTAGGCTGAGACTTGAACCTAAGGCCTGAACATGCTATGCAGGCACTCTTTTTATTTTTTTCTCGAAATTAATGCCTTTATTTGACACAAAATACAATATGGCTGTGGGAACAGCAAACTCCCAAGACAAAGGAAAGAAAAAACCCAAGGTTCTAATTTATAATTAACAGGAAAGCCATTCACTACACGAGTAACAAATGGGAAGCTTTAGGGAGAATCTTTTCTAGTGCTCATACTTTTGGAATTCCCACTCTCTGTTGTCCAACAGACACACTTGTCTCGTTTTGAGCCATCGAGAGATGCAGTGGAAATGAGAAGCATGATTACAGACTCTCCATGTGACAGTACACTCTTCAGAAGTAGCAGATGCCTGGTTGGCCTGACATTCAATGCAAAGATCCATGATGTGGTTCCTGCAGATGGCACAGTTATCCACCACAATATCCCAGGCTCAGAGGGCTACTACATTCCACTTTTTCACTTCAAAGCGTTTCTTTCCCGTGTCGCTGTTGGTGCCGCTGGGGGTATCCACATCCATCGCTGCCGCCATTTTGGAAACCGCAGGCACTCTTTCATTAAGCTACATCCCTAGCTGTGCTAGGAATATATTTGTGCTGATTTCACAATATTTATTAAAGTTTTGACATATCTCAAAAATATGTCAAATTTAAGTAAGCATATGTATGTAAAACACAAATTTAATAGATTGAGTTTATTGGTACCTTTTATATGCATCTATATAGTAAAAGTTATATAAACTAATGCATGTTCCATTTCTGAAAATTATCTCTTTCTAATTGAAACCAGGATCCTAATAATTAGCTGGATGTAGGGTTCTTTTGGGAGGATGACTGGCTCTGGTTTTTTAATTAATTTCTTAATTTCTGTTAATGATCTATTTAAATGTAAAACAACAATCAATTTACTCTCAGCTTTCTACTATATTATTTTAATATTACAGAAATAGTTCTTAATAAAGGAACTCTATTCCAAGTTGATTTTATTTTAGACGATTCTAGCTTTTTCCTTAGGAACATACTTAAAGATCTAGCTTATCGATTTGCCTTATGCTACTGTTTGCATGCCTCTCTCATTCATGCATTCCAGGAGGCTCATGTTGAATTCTGGATATCTCACTGTTACTGAATCTTCAGGTCTCCTCTGCCTTCTTCTGAGAGTTGGAACACTGCATTCACAACTCCATCCCTGTCACTACTCTGACTTTGCTTTCAATTTGGGGGTCTTTTGTGTGGACTGAAAGTACACCTCCATCTCCTTCCATTTCATAAGGGAAACTTGTCCCTAACTTCCTCTTTCTTTGTTTTAATCTATTATAGAATCATCATTTAACTATGGGATTAAAAATAGAATGTATTATTATCATACTTCGTGCATGTCAGAATCTCCAAATTCCTTTCCTGTCTAAAAATGTTGATCATTATGGTTATGACCTCTTTTTCTTCATGTTTCCTGTTTTTCCTGTGCTATCCACACTTTGCCAAATCTGTTGCCTGTCTTGGTTCTTAATGAATGTATATTATCTGCATCTTAGAAATAATACCTTCAATTCTCATCTTTTACATGTAAAGAGACCAAGAACTGTGGCAGATATGGAAATGAGTGCTTCTTTGGGCTGGGCAGTGACATTGCACCTAATTTTTTTCATGCAGTCATTTATTTGGGGTGACAGGAGCACTTTGGGTTATAAGGCATTTTATCATCATCATCAACAGCAACATCATCATCATCATCATCAATTTTATAGGATAAAGAATTTTGGTTAAAAGAGTAAGTAACATCCTGAGTTATTTCAGACAGAAGTATCTCCCAGGACTCAGAACTCTGAGTTTTCAAAACAGTGAAGTCCTAGGATCATTAACACTAGTTGGTTGTCCAAAGCTCAGGACCATGACTGGGTATTGAAAAGCTCCATTCTTGAACCAATACCCATTAAGCACAAAAATCTTTTTCTTTTCAACATGTTGCAATATTGTTTCTATTAAAACAAAATGTGGAAAAGATGGATTCATTCCTTAGAAAGAAGATAAGGCCTGAAAAATTTCCTGAAGTGGGATACTATTCCCTGTAAATTTTGTTTGTTTGTGTAATTTCAGGAATTATAATTTATCAGGCGTCAGGAGACCTGCATTCTTGTTTTAGTTCACCCACAAAGCCAGTGCTCCAAAGAAATATTTTATATACCCATAATGCATTCTTCCTTACCTGTATGAAGAGGGCTCAGAGAAGATACTTAAGATTCTTTACCATACTAAAATTATATTATTTGAAACTGCTACTTAAATATAATTTCTCCAATGCCAATCAGAATTTGTGCAGGGTCTTTGTGTATAATGAAACTTTGGAGTAGGAGAAAGGAATAGATCATGATTTGTTTCAAGACTAGGTCTTCAAATTTAGTATTTCTGAATACATATATTTCTCTTCAAACAATTTAATAGTTTTGCTCTTTAATTCACTGTAATTAATTTTATAGCATTTTATTTTTTTATTTTCTTTTTACTACTTGCAAAATGTTCCAAACATGTCAATAGGAAACTATTTTGTAAAGTGACATTTTACTTTTAATTATTCTTTACAAAATGTAAGTGACTTTTATTTTAGGCATGTGAAATTAGTAGCTAAATACACCTTTATAATAGCATTGTTTTCATATATAAAAATCACACAAAAACATGCTCATGGCTCAGGTTTCATATATTTGTGAATTTTCATGAGATATATTTCAACCATACCTGATGTGGTATAATGCCTTATAGATGAGAAAATATTAGATATTTTTTGTTCACACCCCAAAAGAATTAGCTCAACTGTTCATAGCAGCATTATTCATACTAGCAAGCACCTGAAAACAACCTAGATGTTCCTCAACTGAAAAATGGATTGGCCACCGGGACCTGTGCTCTCTGCGGCGTCCCAGCGCACTCTGGAGCGGGGGCAGCTGAACTCTGCACCTGGCCACGCCCGCAGCTCCTGCTGCTCAGGGAGTCTACTAGGAGCCCTACTGCGACCCTGAACTGAGTGAACTGAGCGGACCAACTGCGGGGGTCTCTGGGGGGCGGATTCGAGCCCTGACCGGAGGTGAGGAGGGCTCGGCGGGCCTCAGCGCCTGTGTCTTGGCCTGGGAGGGAGAGTTGACCTCACACTGCTTCCGGTTCCGCCACCGGGACCTGTGCTCTCTGCAGCGTCCCAGC
>PVIH01017838.1:0-40490 GCA_004025045.1 Sigmodon hispidus | reverse complement strand
AGGGATGAAAAAAAAAATTCAGAGGGAAAGATGAACACAAAGAAAATATAGGTGTAGCAATCTTATTTGTATTTCTTCCCTTGATAAGCCATGCCTATCATTCTTATCCTCTGTATAGTTATTGTTAACTCTTCCACATTTTAAATTCTTTTTACTGTGTTTTTTTTGATAAATACAAAATAAAGAAGGAAGAAAAAAAGAAAATTGAAGCACACCAAAAGGACTGACAAAGAGTAAAAATGAATACCCTTCTATAGCTAGCTATACATCTGTAATGCAGAGAACCCATGTCTAAAATCTACAAAGTGTATTTGGGGTACAGCTTTTAAAACTATAAAAGCTAAGGTATAATTTTAAGACTTTGATTTTTGTTTGTTTGGTTTTTTTGATTCAGGGTCTTTCTGTGTAGCACAACCTGGCCTAAAATTTACTATGTGGAATAGGCCTCTGTCTTGAACTTTCAGCAATCCTCCTGCCTCTGCATCTCAGTGGCTTAAGACATTGTATCTGGCTTAAGATGTTGATGTTTTGTTTTGCTATGTCAGTTTGATAAGAAATATGCTATAAGGTTTCTAAAATGTGGAAAAATATGTTTTAACCTTTGTACTATCTGGTCACTTGTTAATTCAACATGTGAGAAGTAAATGTCTTCATTATGTTGTATGGAAGATTTGTATGGTGAATTTTTGCTACATATAATTTTCTTTTTTTTCTTTTCTTTTTTATTTACTTTTTCTTTTTTGTTATGAATAAAGAAGTCACATTTTCTATCCTTGTATATCCTTAATCAAGGTCCCTTCCCCCTCCCACCACATCAAGTCATTCTCTCTTCTCCACATCTCCCCATCCCCTCCATGGGCAGGCAATCCCAAGGTCCCAAGGTCCCAATATTGCTTAGTTCAGCCTCCACTCTTGACAAATCCAGTTTTCTCCCCTCAATATCAAGACTGAGTCAGGTGTTCCTCTAGGGGGAGTGAGATCTAAGGAGTCAGTCCAAGGTGTTTCTGATCCCAAGCTGTTCAGTAGTTGTGATTTGCAGCTTGGGCATGGTTTTTTTTTGTATTTTTTTTGTTTTTTGTTTGTTTAGAGTCTACTAATGAGTGAGTACATCCCCTGCTTATCTTTCTGGGTTTGTGATACCTCAGTCAGGAGGATATTCTCCAAATCCATCTATTTGCCTGCAAATTTTAGGATATCATTTTTTCTTACTGCTGAGTAGTACTCCATTGTGTAGATATACCACAGTTTGTTAATCCATTCTTCAGTTGAGGGGCATCTATGTTGTTTCCAGGTTCTTGCTATTACAAATAATGCTGCTATGAACATAGTTGAGCTAATGCCATTGGAGTGGGACTGTGCGTCTTTTGGGTGCACACCCAGAAGTGGTATTGCTGGGTCCTTGGGGAGATTGATTCTCAGTTTTCTGAGAAACCACCATACTGCATTCCAGAACAAGAGGCTGAACAAGAGGATATCAGAAAATGGAAAGCTCTCCCATGTTCCTGGATTGGTAGGATCAACATAGTAAAAATGACAATTCTACCAAAGGCAATCTACAGATTCAATGCACTGCCCATCAAAATCCCAACACAATATTTTGCAGACCTTGAAAGAACAATACTCAATTTCATTTGGAATAACAGGAAAGCCAGGATTGCCAAAACAATTTTGCTCAACAAAAGAACTTCAGGAGGCATCACCATCCCTGACTTCAAGTTATACCATAGAGCTACAGTAATAAAAACAGCCTGGTACTGGCATAAAAACAGACTTATGGATTAATGGACAGAATTGAGGATCCAGACATTAACCCAAAAACCTATGAACACTTGATCTTTGACAAAGAGGCCCAAAATATTCAATGGAGAAAAGATAGTATATTTAACAAATGGTGTTGGCATAGCTGGATGGTAGTGTGTAGAAAAATGCAAATAGATCCAAGCCTGTCACCTTGCTCAAAACTCAAATCCAAGTAGATCAAAGACCTCAACATAAACCCAGCCACTTTGAACTTGATAGAAAAGAAAGTGGGAAATACACTTATGAATTGGCACAGGCGACCACTTCCTAAATATAACACCAGTGGCACAGACACAAAGATCAACAATCAATAAGTGAGATCTCCTGAAGCTGAGAAGCTTCTGTAAAGCCAAGGACACTGTCAATAGGACAAAACGCCAGCCTACAGAATGGGAAAAGATTTTCACCAACCCCACAAGTGATAGAAGACTGATCTCTGAGATATATAAAGAACTCAAGAATCTAGAGCCCCAAACCTTGAATAACCCAATCAAAAAATAGGGTTCAGAACTAAAAAGGGAATTCTCAGCAGAAGAATTACAAATGGCTGAAAGGCACCTGAAAAAGGGCTCATCATCTTTAGCCATCAGAGAAATGCAAATCAAAACAACTTTGAGATACCACCTGACACCTGTCAGATTGGCTAAGATAAAAGACACAGATGACAGCCTATGCTGGAGAGGCTGAAGAGCAAGGGAAACACTCCTCCATTGTTAGTGGGAGTGTAAGCTTGTTCAGCCACTACATATAATTTTTAAAAGCTTAATCACTCAAGTTAAATTCTATTTTGTAGATAATCAGGAGTTGACATACACATATTTTAACCTGTCTAAAGAAAAAAGCTATCAACACAGTCTTTATTTGTAAGTCTTCAATGTTCTGAACCTTTTGATTTTTGGTATCTGATATTCTTTGCAAGAATATGACTTAGAATAGTGATATTCTTTAAATGTCCTTCTAGAATTCAAAATAAATACTCTTACATAATGTTAGATGTGTAGTTTTACCATATGTCAGGTGCTGTTAAAAGGGATTTACATGAATTAGCCCAGTGTTCAAAACAACCGTATGAACCACAGACAAGGTAAGTAACTTGGCAAACATCACTCTGCTAGCTGGTAAACAGCAGAGCTGTGATTCATCCACACAGGCTGTGTATTAACCCTTAAACATAAAGCTGTTTTGCTGTCTCAGTGCTGAAAGAAAGCTGATGGATGGTTGGTGTAGGAATATGACCCAAAGCATGTTGACTCGGGGGTTTTAAACTAGAGATGCTTTAGTTACAACTGTGTAGTTCTGAAAGCACAAAATTAAGGAATAAATTATTTAAAATCATGTTGTTTAGAGGTCACCAGTGTTCCACACAAAAAGAAAAAAAGGAAGAGAGTGCAAGAGAAAGAAATTGAAAATGAAAATTACATAATGGAGCATATCAAAGCATGCTAAATAGTAAAATGCCAACATATTTTTAATTGTAAAACTTTATCTTTTAAAAATGACAATATTAAAGATTTAAAATGATGAGAAGTTCCTTCCACCTTCCCACCTAAAAAGTCTGTAAGTATGGGCCACAAAGCATTTTCTTTATTTAAGATGATAATTTTGGAATAGGTTAAAGATGATTCCCAGCAACAATGCACTTTAAGGGCTGCCACAGTTTCATAGTTACTCACCTTTCCTCCCCTCAGAATTCCTAGGTTAACCCCTATGTTTAATTGGGACGGGTAAAAACACACATGGTTCCAAGGGTTTTCCATTTGATGGGAATTTGATTTTTCTTTTTCTGGAAAGTTCCATGGCTGTTATTTTCTTTTACTTTTTCCCCACAGGTGAATTACTTTGTGTACAGAATAATACTGGCAAGTGATTAATGTTACTCCATGCATCCTCAAACCTATCAATGAATACAAAAGGCACGAGGAGCCCAACTAACACACTAAGGGTCTTAATCACATCACAACTCAATTCATGATGCTAGGAAAAGCGAAAGACCTAAATGTTATGTTGAAAGATTATATTATTATTTTAAATAATAGTTGAATTAGCAAAAAAACCTAGTTAGTTCTGAAAAAAATGAAAGTTAAGTTTTTCTCACAGCATAACCATGTTAGGACAGCTTAGACTTGGAGATGTAGTTACCAACTCTAGTTTGCTGAGTAATATCATGAAATTGCATTTTGTATTGTTTTCTGAATTAGAATAGAAAGTATGAAACTTGAGAGTGTGGGTATTCCAGAAAGGCTGGTTAAAGCAGAAAGCACATTGCATAGGGAGTTAAGGGAAGTTACTGAGACTTGGTTTTATTACCTCCAAAATTACTTGTTTGCTTTTATATGAATCACATATATTTACTGGATAAATTAGAATAAACAAAGCTTGAATATTTTATAATTGAAGTTGGTTAGTCCCAGAATATGAGTCTTCAGAAATATGATATTCATGTAAGAGTCAGTGAAAATATTAAGATAGATACAGCTTCATAATTCATGTTTTGTTTAAGATAATGGTATTTTTAATTAATCTCCTTTTTTTTTTTTTACAAAATGTCTTACATAGCTTGTGTTGGCCTTGAATTGGGTATATTGCCAAAGATGACCTTGAATTCTTTGATGTTCCTGCCTTCACTCTTGAGTGCTAGGATTATAGACATGAACCAACATGCTTGGCCATTTAACCATTTTTTTTTTTTAGTTTATATATCTGACTATAAATGATGGGTGAAGAATAGTGTATAAAATAAGATTGATTCTGATATTTTAAGTCTTTATAGTTGCCATCCAGCAGTAATGTCCATAGAGTTTTTTCTGAGGCTGCATTGAGTGAGAATTCTGAAATAGGATTTGAGTTTCATTCAATTTGATACTATGATATTCAATAATATAACCATACCATGAAATATTATGAGCTGATTTTATAGAATAAATTGGAAAATTTTTGCAAACAAGTAAATACAAATTATAAAGGTATGTAAATAACTTATTGTTTAAGACATTTTTTTGAGACGTGGTTTCTCTGTGTAGGCCTGGCTGTCCTTGGAACTCACTCTAGACCAGGTTGGCCTTGAACTCAGAGATCTTTTGATCTCTGCCTCTTGAATACTGGGGTGACATAAGCTACCACTATCCAGATTAAAAATTCTTTAATTCACCATCACATTAACTTGAATTAAAATCAAAGTTCTGTTGACTAATCGTAACCTTGGGCAAGTTTTTAACCATGTCACATCTCAGTTGTCTCTTCTCTACAAGGAAGATGGTAGTAGTGCCCATCTCATGAGGAGGTTAAACAATGTATCTTATATGTGTATTATATATATGTAAGTATGTATGTATGTATGATATTTAGTAAACTTCATGTACATAGTAAATGCTCCCATCTGTGAGGTCTATCATTCTTGAACTATACTATACAAACTGATGTGATGGCTTTTAAAATTAACATTAGGTAGTATTTTTCCATTTTATTTTGACATCCTTAGTATATTTAACAAATTATGTTGTAATATATTTTTCATTGAATATTTGCTGTGTCATCAAATTAGGCTTCCATTTAGTAGTTGTAAAAGAATGACAGAAGAGTCTAAATTACTCAGAACTAAAGCAAAAATTAGAATGCTGTGTTGCATTATATACAGAAAAATTCTCAAATAACAAAAACTTCATCCCAGAAGTTCATTTTAAAATCTTAATGAAATGTTTTTTTTTTCTCCACAGATGGTTGGTAAAGGGTATTTCCTAGTGCAGACAAAAGAAGTGTCAATGAAAGCTGAAGATGCTCAAAGGGTTTTCCGAGAAAAAGCATCTGACTTTTTTCTTCTTCTGAACAAAGGTATTTTCTGGATGACTGGGGTACTTTTGTGGTTATTTTCTTGATTGACTGTCTTAACATTTCTCTTCTTTTATGTTGTCTTCTCTTCCTCTTTTGTTTTGGTTTTTTCCCAATACCCAAGAAGCCCCATATAACTCACTGTTTTCCTGTTTGTGTTCTTAGTACTTAAACAGTCACATTTCTATATTATTTTAGTTTTCACTTTATTACTATTTTACCTGTGTACTGTTGCAAACACATGATAAAGATGTGCTTCGGCTGTACTGAAAATGAAGTAAGAAATATAAAGTCACTGTTTTCAGTTTGCATGTAATTAACTTGTCATGAAAAGTTATAATTTTCCCTAGTAAGTGAATACCACCAATAGGTTTCAGATTTTGAAGAAATGTGCATAAAAGGTGAGCTAGAATCTATGTGCCTTGCTGAAGGGCTGTTGCTTGCCTATATTTTCTTATAGGCATACTGTCTCTGGAGGCCAAAGTACTTATCTATTTGTTGAGAGTAGGGACATTGTTTGCTCAAGGCTCCAATTCAGTATGAATAGCAATATGAAATGCTAATTAGGTATACTGTAGAGACAGGGCACATCTGTATGTGTGTTTTTTATTATAATGGACTCTAAAATTGTGTAAGAAAAAAAGCATTAGAGGACTGTTAGGATAATTTTAATCAGTAATGCTTTGTGTAATTGGGCTGTTAAGTGTTAGCACAATGTTTCATATCATATTTTAGTTATTATAGCAGTTAATCCAGTAATTGAGCAATAAGTCTAATGGTTTTCCTAAAGTGTGAGTGTTATTGTTGAAGTCAGTAATCTGAATCAAGGCCTTATGTATTTGTATAATATTAGTAAAGAAGTCTTAGAGAGTTGGTTCAACCTAAACAGTATCTGTCTTTAAATAATAGGACATTTCACATGGAAGTAGTAAAATGTTTTGTTCCTGGAAAATGTAGAACTAAAACCAGTGAGCAGATGTTAGGGGAATTTCAGAAAATAAACGTCATACAAACAAGTCTTAAAAAAACAGAGATTCTGGGGCTGGAGAGATGGCTCAGTGGTTAAGAACATTTACTACTCTTCAAGAGGACCTGAATTTGTCTCCTGGCACCCACATGGCAGCTCACAGCTTCCTGTAATTCCAGTTCCAGGGGACCCAACACCCACGGCAGTAAACCAGACCACATAAAATAAAAAATAATTAATTAAATATTTAATTAATTAAAAAAAAAGCAGAGATGCCTACAGAAGTACTCAGAGACTGAAGCAATCATGTCAGGTCAAAAGAATCAGCTTGAAGGAGTTTGAAGTGGCAAATTTCAGTTTGACCATCAAAAAAAAAAAACAAAGGGGATTAGGTAGGAGTGGCAAGACTGCTTGCTGGGTATGTTTGAGGGCCTGGATTCCATTTATAGCACCAAAATAAATAAATGAATGAATGAATGCATAGATAGATAGATAGATAGATAGATAGATAGATAGATAGATAGATAGATAGATAGATAGATAGATAAACCCCACAAAGAATAATGCAGGTAATTTAACAGCTATTATGCACCTGTGGAAAAGGAGAGGCCTGAGCAAAGTAGTGCACACCTGTCGTCCCTTGGGAGGCAGAGGCAACTGAGATTCAAGAGTTCAAAGCCATCCTTAGCTATGTAATGAGTTCAGGACCAGCTTAGGCTTCTTGAGACCATTTCACAAAAGAGGGATAAAGTAGTGGTGGTGTATACATTTATTCCTAGCAGTAAGTAGGAAGGGAGAGGCTGGTGGATCTGTCAGTTTGAGGCCAGCCTGGTCTACAGAGCAAGTTCTAGGACAGCCAAGAGTATATAGTGAAACCCTGTCTCAAAAAACAAAACACAAAAGCTGGGGAGGTGAGCATTATGATTACAGGCTGCCTTTCTTGCCTTCTGTCTCCTGCCTTTTTTGTCTCTGTTCTTTTCTTTTTTAAATCTGGAGAAAGAAATCTTTTCAATCAGTGTGATAACTGAACCAAGATAGAAAAGAAAATAACTTACATGACACCATCATGAAACACTGAAACAAGTCCAAAATACAAGGCAGTCTATAAGATAACTAGCTAGGTTTCTTCACACAAGTGAACTCTTTTAGATTAAAATAATCTAAAGAGATGTAACAATTAATGCAATGAGAGAACCTTGATTTGATATGGGACTGATATGAAGTGGGATATAAATAAAGGTAGTTTTTAAACTAGGAGTTAAAAAGTATTGAGTTAATTTCCTTAGATACAGAAATATAGTGGTTAGGTAAGATGTGCATGCTGTATGTCATGGTGTCACCAAAACATAAAAAGCATGTGTGTACACACAATGTATAGGGTCAGCAAAATAACTCAATGGGTAAAAGCACTTGCCACCAAGCTTCATGACCGTGAGTTCAGCCCCTGGGTCCCACATGGAAGAAGAAAAGAATTTACTCCCACAAGTTGTCCTTTGAATTCCATACGTGTGCCATGGCATGAGCACCCCCACGCATCCACATCTGCAAAAATAAGGAAATATACAAACAAATAATTGTTTTTTTTAAAAAAAAAAAAAAAACTATGGATAAATTTTGGCTCTTGGTGACTATAGTTAAAGGTAAGATAGATATTTATGCTGTTCTTTCAGTGTTTCTATAATGTTTGAGTTTTTTTAAAAAAAAAAATTAGAATTGGAGGGGTTGGAGCAATGGCTCAGCAGGTAAGAGCACTCAGCATCCAGGTTCTAGTCTCAGTTCTCAGTGGTGGCTGACGACTGGCTGTAATTCCAGTTCCTATGGGTCTCATGCCCTCTTCTGACCTCCAGAGGTACTGCATGCATACTGTCCTAAACACATACAATGGCGGCAAAATACCCATACACATAAAATAATTAAAAGTAAAATAAAAACTTTAAAAAATTATCTTATTCTCAAACCCTTCCCAAATTTGGGAAAATAATTTAATCTGTCTAATAGTGAATATATTAGGTCATGTGGAATAGCAAGCCAACTTGGTACTAACAAGGTGGCCTCTTTTAAAGTGACTAGTAGTTATTCTCATTATAGAATGTTGAACAACATTTTTGGCTCTTTCCCTGGACATGCACATTTCTTTAGTTGCTCTAGTAGTTATTCTCATTATAGAATGTTGAACAACATTTTTGGCTCTTTCCCTGGACATGCACATTTCTTTAGTTGTAGCAACAACAACAACAAAAATGTTTTTAGACATTGCCTGATGTCCTTTAAGGGGCAGAATAGTTCTCAGTTGAAAACTATTTTGTAAAGGGTAGGCTTACTCTTGAAAATTCACTTTTATTGTAATTTATAGCTGAATATAAACTAGTCTTTAATCACAATTATCAACTTTTAGTTAATAAATATTACTATTTGACTATTAATAAGAGAATCTATTTTCCATTCCAAGACTTCCAAACCTGACATCCTCAAAACTATCTAGGATTTTTTTAAAATATAAAATATAAATTTTCAACTACTATCTCAGAAGTCTTTATGATATGTCCTTGGAATCAACGTTTTGGTAGTTTCTCAGATGGTCCTGAACCCTCTGAGAAATATAGGATTATATTTGTTTTCTTTTGTTTTAGAGGCGTATTTTCTTAAAAATAAATAGTAAATGAGATATGAGCACTAGTAGAGGGCAGTCAGACAAAATGGTGCTTTGTAAGCCACTCTAAGTTTGGTGGTTTAGTCTGAATTTCAATGCTTTTTATTTCAAATAAGTTTTTAGAATACTTTAAATTTACAGAAAATTTGCGAAGAGTATTTGTATATCCTTTACCTGCTTCTTCAAATATTAGTATAGCCAAGGCACATTTGTCAAAACCAAGAAACTTACATTGGTAAAATGTTAACTCATACAGTCTGTTCTCATTTCACCAGCGTTTACCAGCAAGTTTCAGTTTCAGAATTCAATTCTAGATTCCAGGTTGGTTTAAAGTTTCTGTGTTTCCTTAATCTCCCCAACTCTATGGCAGTTTTTAACCTTCTTTTTTTTTCATAGCCTGAAACTTGGAAACACTTCCAGTTAGTTTGAAAAATATTGTTCTGTTGTGGATTGTCTGCTGTTTTCTCAGGTTAGAAAAGGTTGTAGGTTTTTTTTTCTCTTTTTTTTTCCTTCTTTATTTTGTATTTAACAAAAAAAAGTTACATAAATTTAAAATGAGGAAAAATTAACAATAACTATAAAGAGGATAAGAATCATAAGCATGGTTTATCAATGGTGGTAATGCAAATAAGATTGCTACACATATATTTACTTTGTGTTCAGCTTTCCCTCTGAAATTTTTTTTCCCATCCCTGTATATCCTTATTTAAGGTCCCTTCCCCCTCCCACTACATCTTGTCATTTTTGTTCTCCGCAACTCCCCATCCCCTCCCTGGGCAGGGAGCGGAGAGTCCTATGGTCCCACTGACCCAATAATGCTTGGATCAGTCTCCACTGTCCCTCAACTGAAGAATGGATTAACAAACTGTGGTACATCTACACAATGGAATACTACTCAGCAGTAAGAAAAAATGATATCCTCAAATTCGCAGGCAAATGGATGGGTTTGGAGAATATCCTCCTGAGCGAGGTATCACAATCTCAGAGAGATAAACAGGGGATGTACTCACTCACTAGTGGTCTCTAAACAAGCAAACAAGAAAAAAGCCAAACATGCCCAAGCAGCAAACCACAACCACTGAACAGCCTGGGATCCGAAGCACCCTGTAGGTTTTATAAAAGATGTGAAATACCCTTCTCTTTACATCGAAGCCTAGGCTCAGCATAAGATGGTATCTGCTATACTTACTGTCTTGCATTGCAGGGAGGAAGGCACATTTGTGCTACAAGTCAGAGAATAACTGTGGAAGTTGATTTTCATCTACCACATGGGTACCAGGGATCGAATGCAGGTTGTCAGGCTTTTACTCTCATTTTCCCATAACTAGAGAGATTTGTGTTTTGTTTGGTAACTTTTTAAATTTTTCAGGTTTATTGATGCATAATTGCCAGACATTGCATTTTAAACTATATAATCTAGTGACCTGACCTATCCATATATTATAAATCATTAACACAAAGTTAACCTCAATAATTATCTCCAACTTTTTGTTTAAGATATATTATTATAGGGCTGGAGAGATGGCTCAGCAGTTAAGAGTACTGACTGTTCTTCTGGAGGACCTGAGTTTGATTCCCAGCATCCACAATGGCAGCTAACAACTGTCTGTAATTCCAAGATCTGACACCCTTACACAGTTATACATGTAGGCAAAACACACCAATTCACATTAAAAAATAAAAATTTTTATTATTTATTTATTATTTAATAAAAATAAATATTTTAAAAAGTTATATTATTATAAATATGTATGTATGTAGGTGCATGTTCCATGGTACAACTATCAGAAACACTTTCTACTTTTACTGGGTTCCGGATATTGAACTCAAGTTTCCAGGCTTGTGAAGCCTGTGTGTGTTTGTGGTTGTGTTATGGATTGAACCCCATGCATTCTAGGCAGGAAATAACTCAAGCTATATGTGTAACTACACAAGTATATATATAACTACACAAGTTTATATGATGTAACCAGCATCTTTCAGTTTTTCCAGCCACTAGGCCCTACATGATCTATTCTTTCTCTAGTTTCTTAAAAGTTTGAGCATAAGTTACAGATCTTAGTATGATCTTTGACTTTGAAAACATACAGCTAACAGCATGCCTGGAATGAAGCATATGTACACACATGTTCTCATAAAGCACAGCACAGCCTTCCTCATTTAGGTACAATGGACACTAAGTCTGGAGTCTATGTCAACACCAAAATTAATAGGGAGCTTAGAAATATGAGAAATATGAAAAATAAGGCACAGTTCTGACAGCAGAAAGGATGTTTGTTTATATATGAGGAATAAAATAAGAAGACTGAGCCTCACTCAGCTGACAACATGAACAACAAGCAAGTATTGATGGGCAGGGAACTTGTACACACTTAAGGGACTTATAGGTAATTACAGGAGAATTTTAACAAGTAGGTAAATGAGGATCTAGTGTATATGTATTTAAAGCTGTTTTTTCTCCTATAAGTATGACTTTAGCTGTATCCTGAAACTTTCAACACATTGTACTTTCATATTCATTCACTTCAAGAATTGGCAAAATACAGCCCACAGTCTGCACTAGAAAATGAATTTTTACGGGAATATGGCCATATTCATTCTTTTATCTATTCTACTGCTTTTATGCTACAACCAAAGAGTTGTTTTGTGGTAGGCATTATATACTCCACAAGGCCTAAAATATTTTTTATCTGGTCCTTTTTAGAGAAAGTAACTTGACATTTAATTTAATAAAAAGTATTTTTAAAGCCAGTATAGTGGCACATTCCTGAGACATGAGGATCATGAGTAGAAGTTCAGCTATATGTGAGTTCAAGATCAACTTGGGTTATCTATTAGAATACTGTATCAAAAAGAAAGAATAAAAGAAAAACAAAAAAATGGGGAATGGAGAGATGCCTCAGTCATTATGATCACTTGCTACTCTTCAGAGAATTCGGGTTCAATTCCCAGTACCCTTCCTGGGTGGCTCAGAAATGCCTATAACTCAAGCTCTCAGGCACCCTCTTCTGTCTTCTATGGGCACTTACACTCAAGTGTATATACCCTGAATAAGACAAATATACTTTTTTAAAAAAGTTAGCTAAACTTGTTTTATGACACAGATTGCAGTCTGTTTTTGTTTATATTTCATGCTCATGTAAGAATAATGTAAAATCTATTGCTTGCTAGGATAGTATATAAATATCTACTATGTTAACTTAGTTGATAATATGCAAGTCATCTCCTTTATTTTCTGCCTACTTACTTGGTACATTAATTAGAGAAATGTTAAACTCTATAGGTATCCATGAGGATTTGTATATTTCTTTTTTCTACTCTGTGAGGCTTCAGTTTGTGTGCTTTGGAGGTCTATTAATTGCATATGCATTAGGATTCTTACATCTTTTTTGGAAAATTCTTGATTGTATTCTAGCACCTCTAGCTCTGATTATCTTCCTTCTTCTAAAATCCATTTTATGCAGGCACCTCCTTAGCGCAGTAGGCAGCGCGTCAGTCTCATAAAATCCATTTTATATGAAATTAAGGTTCCTCTGTTTTTAATTTCATTGATATTTCATTCTATATCTTTTTCTTATCAAATCTATATAATTAAGGTAAAATTTTTTGATAGCATATAGTGGATTTCTGCTTTTCAGTCCAGTCTGACAGTCTTTCCTTTAACTGCTATGTTTAGACCATTCATATTGAAAGAGATTATTGATTAGATCAAGTTGCCAGCCTTTTTCTGTTACATTTTTGTTCCCTCTTTTTCTGTGTAATTGAGCATTTTTATGATTCTACTTAACTTTCTATTGTTTTGTTAACTGTATGTTTTCCTAAAACTTAGTTTCATAGATGTAAATTATAATTTAAATATTTTGCTCTACATTCTAATATTATCCAACTTCACTCTGTATAAAACTCTGCTAATATTTGCAGATGCCCCTCCCCATCTTATGTCTCTTTTCATTTTTTTTTACTATTATGGTTATTATGATGCATTGTTATAATGGATTGTTAATGTCATTGCTTTGAATTGTCACATATTTTTAGAGCAATATAAAATAGGAAAAATAAAGATCATATTTAATTCTCTGTTTTAAAACAGAGGGATGCCATGGTCCTTTTAAAATGTAATTATTATTACTCTGATTGTTGTAGTGGGCAACCAGAGAGACCAGAAAGGATATTGCTATAATTGATGTGGCACAGTGGTTTGTTAATGACAACTGAGATGCTTAGATTTAAAGCTATTGCACAGTATTTGAATATGAAGTTTACACTGAAACACTAAAACATAACAAGTATCCCTGTTGACCTCATTTTTCACTTTGAAATAATCACAGTAATTTCAGTAAGCATCATTAAACAAATAGGGCTAATTAAGGAGTACACTGTCATTATCTTATTTTCTTATATTTAGGATTATGCTAGTGTAAACTAGTGCATTTTTATACCTGTTTTATTGATATTACTGTCTTAGAAAATTAAATCACTTATTGGAAGTTCACTATATTCTAGTAAAGAATATCAACCAATATACCTGCTTTGTTAGTTCTCTCTGAATTCTAGATTATATTCTCTTTGTAGAAAACAGGAACTTCTAATAATAAATACCTAATTTAAAAGGAAGAGGGACTAGGGACACATCTGTAATCTCAGCATTCAGGAGGCTGTGGCAGAAGGATTGTGAGTTGCTAGCCAGCGCGGACTATATGCACTGGCCTCAAATTCACTATGTAGCTGAGAGTGGCCTTAAACTCCTGACCTCTCTACCTCTACCTCCTGAGTGATAAAATTATAGGCACATTCTAGCTACACCTCTCAGATCTTTTATTTTAATGGAGAAATTTTTACATACAAAAAGTGCTATGGGCAGTGATGGTGCACATCTTTAACCTCAGTCCTCGGGAGGCCAGCCGGCTCTACATAGTAAATTCCAGCCACAGGTGTTAGTTAGAAAAAACCTGCCTTGGGAAAAACAAAAGTAGACAGAAGAGGTTGGTATGGTGATACATGCCTCTAATCCTAGAACTTGTAAGCTAGAAGCAGAGGCAAGTGGATCTCTGTTACTTTGATGGCAGTATGGTCTACATACCAAGTTCAGGCCAGCCAATGCTAACTAAGTAGTGAAATGCTTTTTCAAAAACACAAAACAAAACTGTCAAAATAATGTGATTAAAGCCCTGTATCTACCACCTTGTTTTCATGGTTACCAAACGTGTTTAATTTCCATTGTGATAAAAAAAAAAAAGACAAGATAACTGAAATAGTGAACTTAGTAAAAAGGAAAAAGCTTTATTTTGACTTAAAACTATTGGAGCTTTCAGTCTATGACTAATGGGCCTTGTCTTTGAGCTTTTAGTGGCATAGTACACCATGATGGGAACACATGTCAGGAAGAAGCTTATTTACTCTTTTCCTGAAACAAATGAAAGAAGAGATGAACCCCACTCCCAGCCACTATTTTGTGGATAATCCCCAAAGACAGAATCCCCCACTATGTACCATCTCTTAAAGTTTCTACTTCCTTCCAATAATGCTTTGGGCTGGGTACTAAGCTTTTAACACATAGGACAAGAGCCAGACAATTACACAGGCTCATAGCCAATATAAGACATAGTTAATTTATTTCTTTTACAATATTTCTGAATGTTTTGGTTTCTTACAATATTATTATAATATAATGTTTTTTTAATAATAGCAACTTTTACTACCAGAGTAAGATTAAAGAAGTTTTAAGATCCCCTTCTTTATTTTTTTTTATTTAGGCCATATACCACTGAGAGTATACAGACAAAACATTGCCTTCTAAGCTTGCTTAGAATAAGTCTTTATATGGCCATATCACTAACTTGGTGAATTCATTTATTTCAGTTTGCTTTTAAGTTTTAGAACTGTTTTTTTTTTCTCTCACATTTACTTTTGCCTCTGAGATACTGACATGCTTTCCAATGTCAAGTTTTATTAAAGAGTACATTGAGAGAATTTTCAACTGGATCCATGTCACTACACTTATCCCCTTCTTCCCTTCAATAGGTAAATATTTTGTGGCTTTTAATATTTACCCTTTTGCATCACAATCAAACTTCTTGAACAGGTCTGTGGGTTAGAGTAGGTTCTCTAACATAAGAACATTTTCCTAGAAAGCTACTTTTAGAATTATTCCCCTTGCAAGGTACCCTCATTTGGTACCCACATTTTCCAGAGCATCCTTGCCTAAATAGGAAAATGTAAGCTGTTACCTTTTCTTTTACTCAGTACCTATTGTAACCTACAGATACTGTGGTGCTGTGAACTCCTAGTTTAGCTTGTTCTCTATGTCTGGATAATTGTTCAGTTGACTGCTATATTGCTTGCCTCCCTGTATGTTTTTGTATTAAATTGCAGCCTTCCAATTGGTGCCAAATATAATGAGATCCTTCTCATTCTTGTACAGGACACAGAACTACATTAAACTTAACAAGCATTTCATATTTGTTGACTTCAGTTTTCATACTTAGTACTCCACTATTCTATATTGTTTTATGTTTGTTTAATCAATTTATATCTATTTTCAAGACATACTTGTAAATTTCTGGAGGTCAAAAATTCTCCATCACCATATGAAATAAAATGCTGATCTATTGGGAATATAGTGGTAGCTGAATAAACATTAATTGAAGTGCATATTCTTTTGGTCTAATTGGCCATGGCCATTCTTGCCAACAAATCTGTGTTATAGTCCAGGTGTACTCTCTCGCGCAACCTCACCAGCAAGGAAGGCACAACAATCAGGCTTCTTCCTTCCACAGTTTATTCGGGCCTTTACAGAAGCTTCTACCCCGGGGGGACTCCGCTCAATAGCTAAAAACTCTCAGGGCTTCTAAAGCAAAACATGCCACATAGGTTCTGCTCATAGGTCCACGCACGAGGTAGCAAGCCACAATTCAAGGCCTAGCCAAATAGGGAATACTTACAGCAAGAGAGGAATTGTTTATGTTTATGGCAAGAGAGCACTCAGCGCCATCTTAAGGCGCAGTCATGATGACTCAGCTCTCTACAGTGTACCAAAGATTAAATCATGAATCTTTAACACAAAATGTAAATCAGAGGGGTTTTTTAAGCATTAAAATAAATGGATGGTAAACAACCCCTTTTTTGAAAAAAAAAAGGACTTTATTTTCTAAAAAAAATAACAGAGTGACAAGAAAAAAGGAAATATATAACAATGCCATTGTATAGAATGAATAGTGTTGAGATCAAATGAACAGCAGAAGACTATATTAAGGAGGCACAACTATTTCTATTCAGACTATTCAACATAAAAGTTTCATATTTGCTTTTAGAATGTATCTTTAAGACATATTCAAGAAAAATTCTTTCAAAGAAGCATTGCTTTGGTGCCTGGCCTCAATTCCCCTTTTTGGTTTATTTCCATAGTTGGTGGGCTAGAACTTGGCTTGTAAGTAGGGGAGCTGGAAAGAAGTACCTAGACTTGTGTATGTTGAATTGGATTGTTTTTATCTTGTGTGGTATTTTTCCCACTAGACTATTTCCAACAGTTGAAAATATGACAGTAAGGGGTTTGGAGAGATGGCTAAGCAGTTAAGAATGCTTGCTGTTCTTGCAAAGGACTGGAATTGAGGTTCCAGCACCCAAATCTGGCAGATCAGAAACAACAGTCTATAATTCTAGCTCCAGAAAATCCAGTGACCTCTTCTGTCCTTCACAAGGTACCTACCTGCACTCCACATGGTCATACACCTCACATATAAATAATTTTTAAAAATGTGACACTAGTCCTGTAATAGTATTAGAACTGCTCAGCATAGGATGAGACTCAGTGTTTATTTGTTTTATGATAGGGATAGGGAAAAAAACTTTCCCACCTGATGAAAATACTGGAAATTCCTCAGGGAAGAATCAATAAAATGAATACTGAATATCATGCATACCTGTAATCCCAGTACTCAGAAGATAAAGGCAGAAGGGTGGGGAAAAGTTCAAGGGCAGTCTTGTCTACATAGTGCATTCCAGGCCACCCAGAGCTATGTAGTGAGACTATGTCAAAAATCTAAAACAGAAGAAATGCAGGAATTAATTTTGCAATATATTTGTATTCATGCTAAGAAAACAATTCTTGGTGTTCATTTTAGGTCCTGTGATTGCCTTGGAATTTAATGGAGATGGTGTTGTAGAAGGATGTCACCTTATTGTAAATGAGATATTCAATGGGACAAAGGTATAGATCTTACTAACTATATCTTAGTCTAACTTTCCATTTTATCTCCTTTTCCCTTACAACCAAATAGTAATTGTATCTATAGTATATTATTTAACCCATAGGCTCATAACCATCTGTACCCCCAGCTCCACAGGTCCAACACCCTCTTCTGACCTCTGAGGAAACCAGGCACATGTATGATACACATACATGCAGACAGAACATTCATACACATAAAAAAATCTAAAACTTAAAAAAATAAAACCCAAAGCTTCTGTTTTTTTTTTTTTTATAAAGATATGGCCTTTGGTATTTAAGGGCTTCAGAACTAATTTTTTGTTTATTTTTTATTTTAAATAGATGTTTGTATCAGAAAAGAAGGAGACAGCATCTGGAGATGTTGACAGCTTCTATAACTTTGCTGAGATACAGATGGGAATTTGAAGCGGATTGTGGTATTAAGCCCTGTCCACCCTTTATATATAGAATTTGATAATTTACTTATGTATATTACTCGTAAGCCATTAGTAATTTTTATTAATGCTAAAATTGTTAAAGGCTATTTTTAAATAACTCTTTGAATACCATATCACTTACTTGAGGATCTAAAATAGTTAATTTAAACTAAGTTTTAATCTTATAAATTATTTAACCCCCTTCAATAAGCTTTCAGTTTTATTTCTTTTCATATTATTAGAAAACAGAAGTGGCTCCAAGCTCAAAATTTTGGTATAAATTGAAAGTTCTTTTAAATTTCTGATCATTTAAACTTTACAACTTCCCTTGGTGTGCTATGGTATACATTTAATAGTGTATTTTGTTACTTATTTTCTCTTTTAGTTTAGAGGAATTTATTAGGTGATAATTAAATAAACCTATGCGATTTTTTCAAAAATGCATATCCAGTTAAATAATCATTTCCTTCTTTCATTATATTACTGATGAGATTTTGTACATGGAGTTGACATACTATTTTGTAAATTGAAAATTTTTAAAGAAATGGGAATTTGAAAGCTGAGTGTGGTAATGCCATCTTTAATGCCAGGCTATTTGGGATGCTAAAGTGAAAGAATCTCTTGAGCTCAGGAATTCAAGACCAGCCTTGACAACATAATGAGACCCTATTTCAAAAGAAAGAAAAAAAAACTGAGATACTCAGTAATCAACTATGCAAATACTTCTGACTGATGCTGGCATTGCTGTTTTAAGAACTAACTACTTTATAAGTAGTATGGCTGTTTTTTTAAATACAACTGCCAGATGAGTCTTGTTTCCTAATAAGAAAAAGTATACACAACATAAAACTATATAACACCAGTTGCCCGCAGATTTGAGAGAGGTGATTACTGTCTGATAGCTCTTGTGACTATCAAGAGACCTGGAGCAAAACCAGTGACTTTTCAGTAAGGAATACTTTTGGGTAAGGTTTGATAATAAGCTTAGGCAGGTTATTCAAAATCACCATGCATTTTTTTACTCATGTAATGTTCAACTATGATAAAAGTTTTGGTTACCTGAAATCATTATTTTTCAAATCCATTTGATCATAGTAACTTCCCAGGAAGTACAGGAATTGTCCAGAAAGACACATTGGTGGATCCAGTCTTTAGATTCGCAGATTTAGTTTTCAAGAGAAACTGCTTTAGGGTGTGTTGTCATCTAAACTACTCAATTCTGAAGGTGTTGATAAGTTGGTCTTATCAAATTTAGCAGCAAACAGGAACAGCTTTCTTAGGCCCATTTAAAGGAATCTAAAATTATTTTTATAAAGCTGAGACTGAAAATGGCCACTTGTAAAAATTCCTTTTATGGTTGTTACTAAAAGTGTATTTTCATGTTTAAAATGCTTTAAGTCAACTTACAACTATCATGTTGAATTGTTAATGTGAAAAAATGCTTTGTTTTAAATTAATAATATTGAACACCTACATGTGCCTAGCCTTATGCTAAATGTCATCATTGGAGCATTTCTTTTATAAAAACATCCTGTTCTATAGAGTTCAATATGATCTCATAAGGTCCAAATAAAAACTTCTGGCTGGTATAATAGAATTTCATTTCATAATTTACAAGTGATCTTTGCAAATTGCGGTCAGGGCCATTAACATTTCTCTGAGCTTAGCAAATTAAATGCATTATTTTCCGTCTTGATTATTAAATGTCACATTTATTCACATTTAAAATAATCTCAATACTTAGTTTTTTCAGAACTAGAATGCAATGTTATACAAAGCTACACATTGAGGTTTTTTTTTTTATCTTATCTGTAGCATTGTGCAAAAACTCAGGAATATAATGTAAAGGAGACATTAAGATTTTACTACCAAATTTAGCTTGTTAACCAAAGCCTAAAATTGTCTATTCAGTTAGATAAAGACTTTTACTGATGTTGGATATTTACTGACATTAATAATTGTCAGTTGTCTATTGAATATTTGAAAGATTTTTACTTATTTGTAGGTTTGTGTTAGTTGTTTCTGCAATTCTAAACTTTGGTAGTAATCATGATATACTAACTACATTTTATTTCTGAGTAGCTTTTAAATTCATGAAAAATAAATAGCAATGAAAATAATTTTTATCGTTTTACTTGTTTAAACATCTTATTAGTTTACTTCTCTTGCATTAATAGTACTGCTATTTTTCTTTTGGGTCTGTATATTTATATGTAGCTTTTATATGTAAATTTATCTAGTGTTTATAAAATATGCTTTGCAATAAATATTAAAATTAAAATAGTTTAACACTAACTTTTTGAAGAGTACTTCTATATTTATTCATACATGTACCAAAATTTGATACAATTTTTATTTTGCTTGTGAGTGCTTTGTTATACTATTTTTAATTTTAAAAACAAAATAAAGTGGTCTAATCTCATACTAATGGGAAATGAACTGTGTACTGAGTGAGTGTATATATGTTTGATGTATATATGTACATGTGAATATACACAAAGTACTCTGAAGAAATGAAAAGAAACATTTTAATATAAGGAATTTCTAGCATAATGTTTTCTTTGCTAAAAATAAGTCACATTTTATTATGACTGAATATTTGCTAAGATTAGGCATCTTTCTCTTCCATATTTTAAAGAAAGCTGGGGAACGCATATATACTTGTAATCCCAGCACTTGGGAATTCAAGGCCAGCATAAGTTATGTATTGAGTTCCAGGCCCGCCTGGGGTACATAGTGAGAACCTGTCTCAAAAAATAAAGAATTATTATAAACTCTCTTTCAGGTTTATAAAAGTAGATAGTATTTTTATTGTCATATTTACCAGTCTTTGTTCTCTTTTTGTAGCCCATAAAACAAATACTGAAAGTGCAAATTAGTTAGTTTTAAAAATATAACATTATGTTTATTTCTACTTACAAAGGTTCTACAAGCACAATAAGAACATTTGGAGCATTGGGGACAAGCAGAAATGACAGCACAATAATAAAATGACTTCCTGTTGTATAATTCTTGATGTCTAAACTTTATTTTTCTCATGAAAGATATATTTAAGTTTTCTATATAAAAGGGAAAGTGGTTTTGATGTACATTAAAATTTGAGATGTTCATTCTATACTGTTAGTTTTCCAAGCAACATTGTAGGACTGGAGAAGTGGCTCAGAGGTTAACAGCACTGACTGGTTTTCCACAGGTCCTGAGTTCAATTCCCAGCAAGCACATGGTGGATCACCATTTATAATAAGATCTAATTTCCTCTTTTGGCATGCAGGCATATATGGAGACAAAGCACTGTATACACAATAAATAAATAAATCTTTTATAAAAATCCCATTCTAGAAAACATTTTATCCTTTAAAAGCATCTCCTTTGCAGTAGATGGCAGTTAACACAGATACCCTCAACTAGTTAACACACAGAGCAACAAGAATGCTCAGGCCTCAATGAGAGACATCTGCATCACAGCCCTTCCTCTAAAGCTCAGGTATCTTCTTGGAAGAGGAGTTGGAAAGATCTGTATGTGGTGGATATCATCCAGGGAACTATTTTCTGGATACAAATGGGCAGTTGCACACATGAACTTATGTGGCACCATGCACAAGACTTGTATAAGCTCCAGCCTGACCAAAGATCATAGCTCAGAGGAGGGAAGGTGGGCACAAAATCCCACTACTAACTAAGAAACTATTGGCATTTGGTAGCTGCTTAGAGAAAAAGAGAGAACTGGGTTTCTTTAAGATGTGACTTCTGGTAGGTGAACTATAGACTGTGACAGACCACATTCCAAAACCTAGCTAGCAACACAAACTGAACTTGGGAGGGAAAAAAAAACTCAATTCCATGAGAAGGAATGGAAGGTTAGAGAGGGTAATTATAGGAGGAGCTGGACAAAAAGGGTAAATATGTTCAAAATGTGTCACATGAAATTCCCAAAGAATGATTGTTTGAAAAAGAGATGCAGGAGGTATGATGTAATTGGGATTAGGCTCACTGCAACCTTTTGATCTCTGTGTTGTGTCCATAAATACTGTATTACTTCAAAAACAGCACAGGATCCTTAAAACATTTTTTAAAGTGTAACACTGAAAAAGCCAGCCTTACTGTGAATGTTAGTCATGTAATATAGCTTCAATTGGAAGTATGTCTCAAAGGTCCCTGTGTTAGGCTCAGCAGATAAAGGGTTTTGCTGTACAAGACTGGAAACCCGTGTTTGAACCCACATAAAGGTCGAAGTAAAGAATCGATGACACATATTTGTCCTCTAACCTCCACACATGTGCCATGACATGTGTGCCCTCTCACAATAATAAAAATTTTAGAAGATCCATACTTGGGACATCTGTATTCCCCCACCCCAAGGCTTAGGGAACATTGAAGGAGAAGGGCAGAAAAATTATAAGAACCAGAGGTCAGGGAAGAAGTATCTTCTGAACTTCTGAGAGCCCTGACACTCTGAAACTCAGCAACTGTAGTTGGTTGTCCAGCATTTGCACAAGATAAAGCCAGGCAATACTCCAACATGGATAAGGGTAGGGCTTATGAAACTATCCATAACTGAAACCTTTGAAAACATGGACTGACCAGTTGAAGAGAGGGAGGTGAGATTATATGTGCAAAGGGATCAAGATTGTGATGAGATCCACAGAGACAACTGACCCAAGCTATTGGGAGCTCACTGACTCTGGACTGACAGCTGGGGAACGTGCATGGGACTGAACTAGGTCCTCTGAATGTGGATGACAGCTGTGTGGCATGGCCAGTTTATGAGGCCTCTGGCAGTGGGACCAGAATTTATTCCTGGTACATGAACTGGCTCTCAGAGCCCATTCCCTACCTTGCTCAGCTTTGATACTGGAGGGAGGGGCTGAGATCTACCTCAACTGGATATGCCAGACTGAAATGACTCACCCTGGGAGTCCTAACCCTCTCTGAGGAATGGATGAAGGGATGGGTGGCCAAAGCTGGGGGATGCCTGCAAAGAGGGGAGGGAGAGGGAACAGTGGTGGGTATGTTAAAAAACATTTTTAAAATAAAAAATAATTTAAAAAGAAAGAAAACATGGACTGAAGTAAAGTTTCCTCCTTAAAAGTTGGTTTTCTTCAGATATTTGTAACAGCAGCATAAATCTTAGTTATGAAAATCTTTTTGATAAATCAAGTATTTCCTTTACTGTTCACTTGTTTTTCTTTTTTGGTACATGCAGAATGTTGGGGAGGAGTAGAAATAAAACATTATAGGTCATCCTTCTCTTTATAAATCAGAAACTGATTTTTCCCTTTTTTTTAGTGATTTCTCACTTTCGTGGTGAAGGTTTGCTTTTACCTATAAATAGTGAACATAAACATAATTGGTAGAGCCCTCTTCATTCTTACCTTGGCTCTGAACCTTTGTCTCCTGCCTTCACTGATTCAGTTTAATCTGGTCCACTTGTAATTTGACTAATGAAAAAATATCTTTAGTTGTATGACAGCTAATTGACTGATGTTTGTTGTGTTCATTGAAACAGAAAAGTAATTAGAAATGTTAAGTATCGTGCTGAACAAAGTGGATATGATGCATTTTAAAACAGTTTATTGGTAAGGACCAAATGCCTTACCACAGCTAGGCAGTTGAGTAGTGGGCAAAAGTCTAAGTAGCAGTTAGGATTTAAGTGCTGTTCTCTTACAGCATTTTGCACTTTCAGTTGAAAAATGTAGTTTAGTTTGTTAGGCTCATTAATAGAATCTTTTATACTATTTTTCTTTAACTTATAAACAGATAGTGATTTACAATTAGCTTTAAGTATCGGGGATGGATCCCAGGATCTTGCATATGTTAAGCAAGTGCTCTACCACTGAGATACATGCCATTCTTATTTCTCATTAGTCTTAGTTTTAGGACTGTGAAGAGTCTGATGTTCTCAATTTTTTTATTTTACAGATGAGAAAGGAAATGGTCAGAAAGTTTAGGTGACCTGTTCAGTTCATACTATAGTCTCTGAACTGCAGTGTAGATCTCTTTGCTGTCCCCTTGTGGTTACTAATGGAACAAGACTCATTTCAACCTTCCATGTGAAGCCTTTTCTACAGAAAGGCCAGGTCCCTGCTTGATGTCCAAAAGGTACTCCATACAGATTTCCAAGAACTCATTTCTATGCCTGTCTGGCTACTTGTACTTCTAATCTAGCATCCTCCTCACCTAGGAACTGGTCACAATAAGCCCCACTGTAGACCTGTTGACTAAACATCTATGAATATATTTATTATTCAGGCAGTTCAGGTATCTATGTCCATTTATACTAATATATGAAAGCTCATTCTTTACTATTTGACCCCAAGCTCTAGAATCAAAACTCAGAAGTTACTTTGTTCATAGGAAGTAGATTAGTGTCCAATTATATGATCTGTATTTAATAAATGTTTTCAATAGATTATCCACCATCTATTTTATCTGCTTGTATAATTAATTCCATTCTTCATATACATTCCTTGGTTTGGGACTTTAAAAACCACTTTTCAATATTTAACTTGTTTTTGTTTGTTTTGTTTTGAAATAATAACTACCATCTCTGCCCACAGAGGCTCCTGGGAAGCTTTAAAAATATTAGTGATGTTCACTAAAACAAGATCACAGACTTTTCTGACTTAAATGTTTATTTGATGTGTTTCTATGTTGAATCTTAGGTGGTTTGTTGATGCTAAGCTGAATTAGGATAAAGAATAGTCAGATACTTGCTTTGGACAAAAGGGAGAAGTTAATTATTTAATAGGTCCCCTCAGATCTGTCACCTTCATCTTTTGACATCTTTCCACTTCAGATGTTCGTAAGATCTTAGGCATCCTTAAAACATGTATGATTATCCAGGAAAGCTCAGTGTTTCCAGATTTGGGGCCTCAATTTTTTCCTAGAGTAAAGGCTTAGCTATAACTCTAAACATTAGAAGAAAACTAAAATCCCAAAATCATAATTTATTTTTATTTATTTTGGTAGATTTTCTTCTCATTACTCAGTATAAATACATTCATGTTTTTATTTGAGTCTTGGACTTTCTGACATAAAAGTGTTTACATTTAGTTAGTAGTAGCAACGAGAATCCACAAGGCATATGATCACCCTCTTATTATTACTGTTTTAAATACAACATAATACAGAAAGAAAGGAGAAGAGAACCATGTGCGTAAATGCAGTTAGATCTGGAGTCAGATGCTTCTGACTTGAGTCAGGGCTCAACTGTTCAAAAGGAAAAAAATGTTTACCATCCTTTACACATCTTTGGTCAGGGGCATAGAAAAGCTTTTGGTGTTCACATGTATTTCTGGAGCAAATATATGATCAAAGGTTAGAACAGTTATGTCTAGATAGGGCAGCATTTGAGTCTGATATGGTATTGCTCATATCTTATAGACAGCACTACATATAGATGCTGTTCTGATTATTTGTGTGTTAACATTAAATACAAAAAATATGATCCTCAGGACATGTAGTACACACTCAAAATGTTACCATCAAAACTCTTTTTTTCCATGAGTACAATTTTTGAAATTGTGAGGGAAAACAAGCAACATGAGATTGTTTCTCAACACATTTAAGTGTGCCATACTACACACACACTTCTATAGGTAAATTGTTTATAAGGATATATATGAGGAAGTACCTCCTACTTTAACTGAAAGCAGAAATAAATTAAGTGTAGTTGGGTTTGGGTTTTAAAATGCATTTAAGGTACAGGAGCTACTTAGATATTGGCCTCAGTGCTAAGCACCTTACAAATGAAATCACCACAAATAAGAGAAGGTCTACATCTACATGTTTTTATGATTGAGGAAACTGGGGTTGGTTAACTCACCTGTGGCAAAAAAAAAAAAAAAAAATGCTCAACCAACTCTGGACCAAGGTCAGAGAAAAGACAAAGACTCTACTTTCAAACATTATACTGTACTCAGCAATAACAGTAACATAACACCTTTTTATTGAGCAACTGCATGATAGCTAAGCACTATGTCAGTGTTTTGCATATATTGTCACTTAACCTTTACATCAACTATGTAAAGTCTGTATGATTGGTTCCATTTTTCAGATGAAGAAATTGAAACTTAGGTCAAATATCCTCTTTGTTCAGTCTCACATATTTAAAATTGGGCAATGGGGATTTATTAAGATGTAAAGTCAAAGCCCATATTCTACATGTTGACTCTTCTTACACTGATGTAACAAGGTCTTACTTATGAGTGCTAGAGGGGAAAAATGGAAAGAACGTTATCTTGAAGCCGAGAGTCTCTGATTCTAGAGTTACCTGCTTCAAAGGGAGGCCTGAGCAAAAGGGTATATCAAGAAAGATGCTAATACCCACATAGCTTTAATCCTTTGGAAGTTCCACCTTCTGTGACTGTAGCCCACTGCCAGAGACCCTTCCCAGTCCAATATAAAATCCCCATTCAGGCAGAGAGCTTGGGGAGAAAAGAAGACAAGTCCTGTGCTACTTATCTTCTGAAGACCAGCATTACCAGAGGAAATAAATATATGTACTGGGGTATAAACCAATATGTGTCTTTTTGTCACTATTCCAGAGGGAAGCATGTGCCAAAATAACTTGAGAGTAATTTTCAAAGTATATATAATCCTCCACTTAGAAAGCCTATACATGTTGAGTGTGTAAAACATTAAAGGTGAAAGAGTGGATCAAAGACAGGTGATACCATTAAAAAAGAGAAAAAGATCTCTTTTTACTAAGAAATCTTGCTGTTAGTTTACAAAACGAAGACCCGGATTAGTGTGCCCATTGTGTACTCCTTTGTGTTAAAAAAAAAACCAACAGGGTGATGGTAAGTTTGTCTATAGGTACTTTACATAAAAAACTACTGCTGTGTTACCCATGTTCCTGTAAATAATCTTTATTAAGCTCATCACCACCACTCCCACACATACTCATAAAAGCAGACAGGGATTAGTTTGGAAGAAGAAAGATCAACAGAAGTAGGATGGGCACAAGAAAAGGTAATAGTGAATCTGATCAAAATCTCTTGTATTCATGTATGGAAAAGTCAGGGTGAAACCCATTCTTATAAAAACTACTGAAAGGAAATTATACACAGGAAGAAAGTAGATGAAGGTTATGGAGGCCAGATGTATGTTTGACAAAAATGGAACTCTGAAACAGCCAAAAAATAAAAAGAGAGAGAGAGAGAGAATGGAACTTTATACCTCTTACAATTCTGACTTTTAAACTTTGTAAATGGATTATCTGTTTCAAAATAAAAATTGAATGTAAAAAAACCAAAAATTTTATAAAACAAAAGATAAAAAGAAGCAAGTAGAACTGCTTCTTCAAAGACTAGTTAGGCAAGATTTTTTGTTTTTCATTTTTGTAATGGAACTCAGAGAAGGCAAAGATTAGTGCTCAGAGACAACTGGAAAGAGGTGACCTTTGGGTCCAAACCAAAGAGTGGTCCTAGGGCCCAGAGAGGAAGATTGCTGCTTAATGACCAATGGAGCAATGGAGTTGAAGAGGAACCTACAACTTGATTCATGGATAAGAAGTGAACAGCTAGATATCAAATCAACAAACACAACTTTCATTGTTGCTCTTCTATATCTCATAAGAATAAGTGCTACCACCATCCATGCCACTTATACTTCACAAGGGTACTTTTAATCTTGTCACAATCCCTAGGTGTTCCTTTATTCTCACCCCTATCGTGTTTCACTGTATATAAGTCCCTTATTTTTTAAATCATTTAAAAAAATATGTGTGTGGGTGTTTTACCTGCATGTATGTTTGTGCATTTTCATGCCTTGTGTCTGCAGAGGTCAGAAGAGGGCGCTGGATCCCCTGAACTGGAGTTACAATTGGTTCGTAGCCACCATATGGACATTAGAAACTGAATCCAGGTTTTCTGGAAGAGCAACAAGTGCTTTTAATCACTGAGCCATCTCACCAGGCATCCTCCCTTATTGTTTAAAATGTCTCCCTAGATTGATTCCTTACATGTTATTTTTTGCCAAGGACTTTGATAGACTCAAATTTTTCAATTTTAGGACTTAGCCTCTGTCTAGATCCTCTAGCTTTCCTTTATCCTTCTCTGCCTCATTTGTCATCGAGGCAAAAGACTCAGTCATACCCATGTGTACAGTGCTTGTCTACTTTTGATAACTTTGAACAAGAGGATGGATGATCCATGAGTTCACAGTTATTGTGGACTATGTATAATGAGACCCTATCTCAAATAAACAAAAAATGAACTACAAAAAAGTCTAAAGTCCTCTACTTTTATTTCTGTGAGGTTTTTTTCTTCTAGGTTGTTTTTGAGGCAGGGTCTCACTATGTAGCCATAGCAGGCCTGGACTGTGCTATGTAGATCAGGCTGGCTATACACTCACTGAAATTAACCTACTGAGATCAAAGCTGTATATCACCATGTCTGGCAAATCTACATATTATTTTGAGACAAAATAATTTAATACCAATTTTTAACAAGCACTCATTATAATATCTAAACTGGGAAATGAGCACTATTTGTATCTAATCAGCTATACAAAACGCAATTTTCCTTTCAATAAAAGATGTTAGAAATACAAACAAGTAGGGAGACAGTATCATATTTTCTCATACTAAACCAAAAGGGACATATTAGGCCTTTCCTAGGAGCAGGAAAGATAGGAAGAGATGAAACTGTTGGGAAAGTAAGGGTAGTTTTTCATTTGTGATCACATTTTTGTTCTAAGTCAATGCAAGATGTAGTAAAGGAGAAATTTCCTGAGACTGGAGATTAAATCTGGAGATCCTGGTTCAGATTGCAAAGGACGCTTTCAAAACTGGCCAAATCAATATATCCAGAAAGCATGCTGGAGTTGACTTCACATTAGAATTCAATTCCTTTAAAATTTACTCAACTTTTTTTTAGTTGAGTTTGGTATATCATAGTTCTAGACAAGAAACATTCTAGCAACATTGTCAAAGCATATCCAGGTACTAAATGGGACATGATATTGATGGGAGGTTGAGGTGTGTGAATGATGGCTGTGGCTTTCATGTTCTTTCCTTGAGGTACATGAACCTCTCTCACAGCTACAAGGACCCTACCAAGCATGGCTAGCTGTTCAGCTGGTTTTCTCAATCCCAACTTTCTACCTAATGTGTGCATTTAAATAATAATGAAATAATAGTCCTCCTGGTCTTACATGTAAGAAACAGAAAGTATCATTTCCTTCTTTTCAGACAGTCTCCCCATCCTAACATCTCTTTCTACTGGTGGCATGAGTTTTCTCAGTTCTGCTGCTCACATTTTAAGATTATGTCAGAGTGATTTTGCACCTTAAGTAGCTCTTAACTAGGCTGGTTTGGGCAATGTTTCTTTTTTGTGCTCAACTTCAAAACCCTAATGGGTGCTACTGGCCCTGCAATGATTTCATTAGGCTCCTATTTCGAGTCCCTACTTGAGAGCTTGTTCTCCTTGCTTCCTCTTGCCTCCCTACACTGAGAGTAAAAGCACAATAGAGAAAAGCATAGTTTTGGGGCTTGTAATCTGGAGTCTTGGATCAGCTTGTGACACTTTTTACTTTGGAACTCTTAAATAATTCCTTTCCCCTGCTAGGTAACAATATTTTAAATACCAAAACCATCAAAAATAGAACATCAGTCTTGGGGATGTAACTCAGAGGTAGGCTGCATGCTTAGCAATCCAATGATTCTCAGTTCAGTCTTCAGCAGAGAGAAAGGGTTGGGGGAAGGAAAAAGAAAAAAGAAAGCTGAACAGCAATTATATCCCATGTACCTCCTCCCAAAGTGGACAGTGACTTTTCCACAGTTACTATCACAGGCCATGATATTAACAGATAATTGCTTCAAGAAATCAATCCTCTGCGTTAGCCATGAGACTTCCCGACTATTGAATCAAAGACAAATCAATGAAAACTCATTTTTGCTTCTGTTCCTTTCTGCATCTAGAATCCCTTTTCCCACTCCCATCCCAGAATTCCCATCGAATTCTCCCAGCATTCAGTACAGGCCCAAGCTCTCTTTGGTTCAGGAAACCAATGCTGCCTGATTTTTTTCATTTCAGAGCCCCCCCCCCCGGAAAAAAATGTAGTGGAGAACCCTCAGATCTGAGAGTGACATACTTCCTACTATATACCACTATGATTATCTCTGTCAATTTTCTCATCTGCAAAATGAGACTTCAGACCAGTTTAATAATTATTTGGGGGCATTCTACAGAATAAGATAAAAATACTAGCCTTTAATCTTAGTTTTTGTCCCTAAACATATTTTTTCTTTTGTCTTGTTTTTCCAAAATGACGAAAAGCTCTCTGTGAACCTATACTAAAGACCTCTGTACACATCCTCTCCAGGCTCAGGCAGCCTGAAACTGCCTGAAACCAAATGAATGCAAATATGGACTTGTTTGTGGAGACTGTAGGACACTAATACTGCTGAATCAGTAACTCATTGAATACCTCCCATGAGCTACCCATTTAGAAGTGAAGTAGGAAGGTAGGGAAAATTATTAAGCAGGGTTCCAAGTGGTAAGGGGAACAGTAACACACTAGAAATGACACAGCTCAAAACTTTAAGATAGGCAACCCAGAATCTCCACAGTATCTTTATAGTACTAACTTTCTATCTCTCCAGCTCATGCTCTCTGCTATCTTAAATGTGGCTTTGCTTTCTGGAGGTAGAGTGGCTCTCATACCTCTAAATCCTGTGACTGAATTCTAAGAAAGCCTGGAGCAGATGGGTGGGGAAAAATCAGTGAGTGCTGTCCCCTTTCATCAAGAAAACATTAACTTTGGCAAAAGCCTCTCAGGAGACTTGTATCTCATTTGCCAGAGCAGGGTTACATAGCTTCAAGGGAGGCAAGGAGATTACACTTAGGTATGTTATTGTCTTGAAAAAGATGAAAAGAATGGATACTGAGTAAGCAAATATCACTATTTGTCACATTAATCTGACCAACTGTTTAGAACACATCAGTCTGCTGGATGTCAAGCACCAAGGTCCCACGTTGGGAAACACCTGACTCTCACGTGTGCATTCTCTTTGCTTTGTTTGCTTTCTGATATGCACACCAGGTCAACAAACACTTCAGGAGGATCTTTGGTCTCTGAACCTGGCTACTTCTATCAGACAAAGGAGGTCTTTGGGTGAAACATTAAGTAAGAAATACAAAGAATTCATTTCTTTTTGTGCAGTTACAAATAAGTTCTTCTCAAATTGGGGTAATAGAATAAAATGCAAAATTAGAAAAAGTTCTTACTTGAAAATACTTTTTAAAACTGTTCCTATGGTGCTTGGGGTTAAAGGCATTGCTTTGTTTTGTTGTGTTTTGTTTTAAAGAAAGGAAGAGGTTAAGGATACAATAGCAAATCCCTGGGGTCAATGCCTCTCTTTACACCAAAAATACTTGTAATTGCCTTAAAAAGTTGGTTTGGTTTCCTCTCTTGAACATTTTGAAGTGTGTGTTTTATCCTTTTTTCTATTGTACTAGAGAATTTGTAAAATAAATGAACAAAATAATGGATCGCCTATGGCATGCTTATGCTTACATAGCAGGAGCTTCACCCTAACTGGCCACACTTCCCTAACTTGTTTCCTACCCCTTCCCAATAGTAGCTTCCTCCCTCCCACACATCTCCTTTTTGCTAGAAAACTTAAATCATAAAATTTTATAGATAATTATTCTGATCTCTGGTTCTCTTTTATTCTCTGTCTCTTTTTTCCCTTCTTTGCTATTTCTCTTCCCTCTATCAGTTTTATGTCTTGCTCCATCTAATACATATTTCTCATTCATATTAAGTAATTTCTGAAAAGGATCAGCTTTGTATAATATACGGATTTTAAAAATCTATTAAAAGTAGGAAGGAAAAAGATTTAAGACTATTTCTGAAATTAACCCAGAAGTTCCTTCAGGGGAAAAGTGGACTGAAAACACTTGGAAAAGTCAAAAATCTCCAAGAAATTTCTGGAGAACATAAGGAGCAAAAATATTGCTATTGTGATATTTAAGCACAATTTTTTGGTTGTTGTTATTTTATCACGTACAGCACACAGGATTTATGGGTGGACTTAGAGAATACACACATAGAAGGAGATCTAGAGCAGTTTTCATGGGCTTCTGTCCCATAAGGCCTTGGTGCTTCTATCTTCAGAAAGCTGACTACAGAGCCTTGTGAGAACTCACTTAGATGATAGTTCCCAAGAGGAAGAAGTCTGTCCTAAGTCACACAGAGCACAGTTTACTTCAAATACGGACAAGGATGGTTCATCTCTAAAGTTGCCATTCTGTGGGATCCCTTTTGAAACTTTTGATTTATAAAAATAGTCTAAAGAAAGAACATAAACGTTTGGGGAAAATTAATTTTTAAAATGCATATAGATCTGGATTTGCAAAACAAAAGTCAAGATTCCACTAGAGAAAGAGACTCAGTTACACGCGCGTGCACACACACACACACACACACACACACACACACACTCACTCACACAGAGAGACAGTGTGGGTTTGGGAGACATTATGGAGACTGGCTAGGCAACTCTGATGAAATTTTCCATCTTTAGGGCAGGCCACCAGAAAAGACAGGCTGCAGACAAAGCTATTGGGTACATGCCGATGCTTTCATTTATAGGCAGAATTCTTTACTAAGAATTTAATAGCCCAATTCTATTAAAGCCTCCAGTTGACTGAATTAATATCTAGGATAATCTTCCTTAAAAATCCCTTACTGAGCCAGGCAATGGGGGCCCACACCTTTCATCCTGGGAGAGGCAGAGAGGCAAGGAGGCACAGAGGCAGAAGCAGAGATAGGTGGATGTCTGCTCTGCAGAGCAAGTACCAGGATATCCAGGGCAACACAGTAAAATCCAGTCTCGAAAAGAAAAAAATCCCCTTACTGATTCCCTGGTGGTGGTGGCAAAGACACTCAGCACTCAGGAGGCAGAGAAAGGTGGATCTTTGTGAGTTTGATCTACAGAGTGAGTTCCAAGACAGCCAGAATTATACTGAGAAACCCTGTCTTGAACCCTTCACCCCCCAAAAAATCCCTTACTGATTACAGATTCGAATCATGTCTATAAAGCATTTTCCCAGGATTACCTCAATAACTTGGAACTGTAGCCTAAGGCCTAACTTGTGCTAAGATTAAAAAAAATATTAACCACTGCTTCTTTCTAAATCTCATTAGTGAACACTTCATTTTTGTTAAAAAATAAATCACAAGCCCAGACAGGCTTCTAAGGAGTGAGAGGTGATATTGCCAATGTGGCTTTAATACATTGTTGATCTATAAAGTTCACTAGCCCCCCTGGCAAGAGGCAACGACAGTAGCTAAAACTATCTACTGGCGTTATGCTATTGCTATATTCCATTAAACTGCTAGTACAAAAAGGAAGGATTTCAAGAAATAAATGCATTTCTTTCATAAGTTATTTTCTCCTACCACGTATGTTAAAAAGAGTACTGGGCTAGCTTAGTTGGTTCTTTCCACTCTTCCTTGAGGTAGAGATAGTGAGTACTGTAAGATATGCAAATCTACATGGTAGTTGGAAGCACTTTTATTCTGAAGTGTACCTATTGTCCACTAAGGATGTTGGATAAGTTGTTTTTTTTTTTTAATTTGCGAACATTTATTTACCTGTAAAATGTAAATAATTATTACTATCATGAGGGTTTGGGAGAATTAGATGAGAAAATATAAGTTAAATACGTAATAGAGACTGTACAAATAACATTTTGGTCACTTTTCATGAATACAGCTTTTATATGAAGTCTTTTGAGTTAAAAGTTTTCTCCTGCTGAGTATTAGCACTGTGGGGAAAAAGACAGGAAGGGTATGAATTGAAAGTCATTTCAGCTGCATAGGGAGATCTTGTCTCAAAAGCCAGTGGTAGGACTGTGGTCAGTGGTATAGCACATTTCTAGTACAAGTAGGGCTGAGTTTAAGCACACACACACACACACACACACACACACACACACACACACACACAGGCACACACACATACCACCACCACCACCAGCAACACCACCACCAGCAGCAACAACGACAACAAAGGACCAAGTGAGATTTCTAGTGTTCATTAATTTATCACATTAGCTATAAAGCCCTCATTACAGCCAGATTCAGAAAGACAAATATAGTTTTTAATCATAAGCAGAATTTAGGTTTGTGTGTGTGTGTGTGTGTGTGTGTGTGTGTATGCAAGAAAGGGCAGATGAAAGTAGAAGGTGGACTATTAGGAGGAAGGAAGACGTCTAAAAGGTAGCAAGGGGAAGTAGAGAACAAGAAAGGGTAACAGAAAATCAAGTCAAAGTATTACATATTTTCTTATGCATAATCAAAAGAGCAAGCAAGAAAGAGGAGAAAAAGAGAAAAAGGAGGTGGGAAGGAAAGTGAGCCTCTGTGTGTGTGTGTGTGTGTGTAACTTATGAAAGCAGAAGGTCTGGTAGAGGAGAAAGGGCATGGTTTGGCAGATGGACAGGGGCAGGTAGTACAGGCATAAAGTAAGTAAGATACAGTGATGTGTGTGTATGAAAATGTCATAATAAAAATCATTACTTTGAATGTTAAAAAAAACTGTATGAAATCATTTTCTTAGGTTTATTTATTAAATGTATGTACACGCGCCATGATGTACATGCTGAAGTTAGAGGACAACTTGCAAGAGTTGCTTATTTCCTTCCACCATGTTAGTTCTGGGAAGAACTGAAGTCATCAGGCTTTGTGGCAGGTACTTTTTTTTTTTCCAGGTTCATAATTTATTGTACAAATTGAGTATTACATGATGAGTTGACATCAGCTTCTTCAGGCAGGCATGGAACTTAACAGATGAGGTTAGACATTTAAACTCCGTTTATGTTGCTTTCACAGCTGGAGTTTTTTTAGGCCTTAACTTGAAGTATAAGACCAACAAAGCAATGCCTCCGTATGTGGCCAGTACACAATTCATTCTACCTGTGAGAGTATAAGAGTTGAAATACTTTTTAATACCAGTGAACTGGAACTGAGCATCACTTTCTGGACCAGCCATGGCTTCAATCCTTGGCCTAAATCACAAAATTCCGCAGCTGATGTCCTTCAACAAACCCAGCTATCAGCTTGGCCCGACCCGGCAGGTACTTGTAAGCTCTAAGCTATCTCCTCAGCCTCTAATTTTTTAAATAAAATAAAATGATATTACCACCACCAGAAAAAGCTTCTTACTGCTGCTTCTTTTGTATTTACTTCTGTGCATATTGTGTTAGTTTCTTTATCAGTGTCAAAATAGGCCACTTAAGGGATGAAATATTTACTTTGTCTCCTAGTTTCAGAGGGTGTAGCCTATAGCCTCTGGCTCTGTTAACTCTGGACACATTGCAATGGGAACTTGTGATCTGGACAAATCACCACATAGTACAAAGAAGGCAAAGAGTCACAAGGAAAATGGCCCTAGTAACGAACTTCCTTGAGCTCAGTTCTACCTCCTAAAGTTTCTAGCACCTCCCAACACAGTGCCACCAAATGCAGACCAAGCTTTCAAGACATGAGCCAGTGGAAGCATTTCATTTTGAAATCATAACACACGAAGGCCATTTTTACCCATTATCATTTCAACCTTGAGTGAAGATAAAATTGTGTGTTTAGAATTGCTTCTTTACTTCGTGTCAGCTATTTTCCCATTTTTATCTAAAAATGTTCTTGCAAGTCATGCTACTAATGTTCTGGACAAATGTATGATGTCACCAGGTTTCACAAGTGTGAAATAATATTTTACTGAGCAGAGAAGAAGCATAACTTAAAAGCTTTTTAGAATCAGACTCATGTAGCTTGACACACACACAGATTGTTTTGCTTTATTAATTGTTAACTATAAATAGAGGTTCATTTTCCATGGAGAAAAACAAGAGCTAAATCTACAACCCTCTTCACTCCCCATTGGTAACTATCATTATCACTTTGGTCAGTGTCCTTTCGGACCACTTATCTACATACACAACGCAGTGCACAGGCAGAGGAACCCATGTGGAAAACAGGTATTTACTTGTCTAAGGAAAATGCTGCCTGCTACTGATTCTTATCATGCCAGATTGTGGTGTGATGGTTGAGAAAAATAATACTAGAAACGGACAGGAGATCTTGCCAAGAGTAATCATTTAATTCCCTAGACTTCTTTGGTCTTTTCACTTTGGGTTCCCAGTGCTCATTTATGGCAAGTAACATCACCAAATGTGTATAAAATATCTTGAGTAGTTTCAAGATCTTAGACCCTATTCCATCAACTAGTGGTTCAAGAAATAACAATCTCTTATGCATGTGAAAGTATCTCCACCAAGAAAAATATTTCTCTCTTTAAAGTGTAAACTGAAGTGATTAGTCTAGTGTCAAATTCTGTCTTCCAACTGCAACAGAAATAAAATCATCATTTACTTATTTTAAAATATGACACAGAGCTATGTAGCACCCATTTATATAAATCCCATCAGTTGGGAGGCTAAGTCAGGAGGATTGCTGTGAGCTTGAGGTCAGTGTAGTTACATACTGAATTTCAAGGTATTCTGGGCTACAGTGTGAGAGTCTTTCAATAAAACAACAGAAAAGAGAGCTGGGGATATAGCTCTAGCAGAACATTTACTTAGTGTGTATAAGGACCTAGGTTCAATCCCTAGTACCACAAAGCTTGCTTTATATTTCAAACAACATAGTAGATACTTAATTCTCCTTGCCATTCCCTTCTATGTACAACTAAAATTCCCAAAGAACCAGGCAAAGGTTTATCAGAAGGGTCTCTGCAGGATAGGAAGCAGAAAGCCAGGAACCTTAGGGTTTTAGGGATGGCATTTGGGTGAGCTCCTTGACTTTTTCTTTTATCTTCCTCATAGGTCAGGATAGTTACTAAAAGAGGCCCTATAACCAAGAACCTCAATTAGACAAAGCAAACCAAAGAAAACCCTGTTCTTTTGGCCAAAGCACTGGAAAAGAAAAAAAAATCTACCCCAGTGAAGAAAAACATTAATTGACAATACCAGCAGTACCCTGGTGTCATTGAGGGCCTACATGGCATCTAGAGATTGTCAACTTGCCTTGGTGGCCCTAAACAGCTAGAGGAAAAGCACTCCTCCCTTAAGAGAACACCAGCTGAGATTAAGCAGGAGTCTCAAAGGCACCAAGGAGTTTGGGGAAGTACTTTCTTTCCTACTGCTCGCTGGCAGCATCAGCAAAGAGCCAGCAGGAGCTCCAAACACACCAGGCAGCTGGTAGAGGCGTGCTCTGCCCAGCTGGCAGCTTTGGTAGATACATACAGAGTAGCAAAGACCTCTGCCCCCACTCCACCAAAGCCACAGGGAAACTACGTTAGCACCTTATGTCTGTGTCCATGCAGTGGTGGTGGACAGCCCTAGCAAACACTTTCCAACCCCCAGCTCACTGGCACTTCAGGGAACCAAGTAGGGATCAGATCACTTAAACCCCTACCTACCACAAGGCAGGGTGCTGGGGGGGGCACTTTCCTCTCTATTGCCAGTGGCATCAACAGAGAGCTCATGGGGAGTCAGAACATCTGCTGCTTCCCTCCCACCATCAGGCACCAGCAGAGGATGCAGACAGGTGCTCCCCCTCCCCGCCACTGTTTCCATGCCAGTGGAAACTGAGTGAGAAGTCTGGACTTTCACCCTGTGTGCCAGCAGCAGCTGGTGCCCCACACCCTCCCAATTAAAGGAAAATTCTCAGAGAGCAGGGGACTGGAGAAAGGGTAAATTTGTAGGGGAAGTGCATGAAAGGCAACTGCCTGGCCTAAATGTGATACCTGCCTAGATCACCACACCTGCAGGTCTGAACTGAACTAGCAGTGTGGCATACTGTGATTTAGGTGATTTAGGATTTAAGGTGGTTTCTGAATAATATACAGAGCATACCAGAATAGTACTGACAGGACCCTAAAAATTAAATTGTCACTAGAACCATAGCCCACAAATTTAGGACAAGAAACAACAAAAATACCCACACCAAGACACAGCATAATGAGTTCCTTAAAACAAAAAGACAAAGTGCCAGGGAGAACCTCTTGAAAGCAGCTAAAGAGAAAACCAAGCATTATCTATAAAGGAACACTGATTTAAATGATAGAAGACCTCATCTAAAACCAGAAAGACCAGAAGGAAGTAGTACATTTTTTAAATGATGAAAGAAAGGAACTATCAACTGTTAATTACATGTTTAGGGAAAATATCCTTCAGGAATGAACGGTTCTCAGATGACAAAGAAAATTTATAAACGTTTCACTAGCAGATGTACGATTAATGAAAGGAAGCTCTCCAAACAAAAAGAAAATAATACTTGAAAGAGTCTTGGAACTTTAGAAAGAAAGGAAAACAATGGCATACATAACACTCACAATAAACCTAATATGCTAACCTTTTCCTTGTATGTATTTCTATACAAAAATTAAGGAAAATTTATACAACGTGACAGTAGAGTTAATCAGATATAAATAAGGAAATTATGTTTCAAAAGCAGAACGGTAAAAAGAACTTGCAAAAACAAGGTTTTCTAGCCACATATGGTGATGCACACCTGTGATCCCAGCACTTAGAAGGCAGAGGCAGAAGAAGGGCTACAAGAATGAGGCCAGCCATGACTACAAAGTGAGGCTAGCCTCAAAGAATACAAAAATAATTTTTCTACACTATACTAAAGGTGCTAAAATGTTGAGAATGGTAGCTTGTGATACATTACACATATATTTTAATATCTAGAACAGACATTAAGAAAACTATGCAAAGTGGAATTCTAAAAATTATTTGGCAACCCACAGTAAGGCATGAAAAGGAAAAGAAAGAAATGAGAATCAGAGGGAAACAATTTAAAAGCAGCTAATAAAGTGCTAAGTATCAATAACAGTAGTCACGTGGAATTTTCTAAATAAATGAATTGAAAGAGAGACACAAAATAAGTTTTAAAAATTACTATATACTATCTACAAGAAGCCTACTTCAAATATAATAACATAAGTAGGAAAAAGTAAAAATGTGAAATCATAGAAAAGTTAACTCTTAAAAGCAAGAGCAGATATATATTAATATAAAATAAAGTAGAGTTCATTAGAAATAAGATAACCATGGATGAAGAGGAGGATCATATAAAGATAAGTGAATCAATTCCCCCAAGTGGCACAGAAATCATGGATATAAGCACACCAATAAGCAGCTTTAAAATATGTGAATCAAAATCAGATTGAACAAAGAAAAAAACGCACAAATCCATAACTATAGCTGGAGATTTCAATACCTTCTTCTCAGGAATAGAACTATTGTACAGAAAATCATCAAGATTATGAATAAATAACAGCAGGAAGCCTTAGGTGTTAATTTATAGGGCACTATGCTCAGTAATATCATAGTTCACATTCTTTGACAATATTCATGAAACATTCGACAACATTTTCAGGATTATAAAACAAGTATCACTTGATATAAAAGAATTATACAGCATGTTGTCTGATATAATGAAATCAAATTAGAAATCAATAAAGTAGTTAAAAAGGGAAAATTTTTCAAACACGTGAACACTAGACAGTACATACATAGGTCAAAGAATCTAAAGGGAAAATTTTTTTAATACAACAAACTGAATGAAAACAAGAATATAATACATTGTGGAATGTAGCTATGTCAACACGAGAATTAATAGCAGTAAATTTTCACATCAGAAAAAAGAACAGAGTAGGGGGGTGGTAGTGGTGGGGGTGGGTATTGCTTGCTTTTAATCCCAGCTCTAGGGAGGCAGAGGCAGGAGGATCTCCATGAGTTCAAGCCTGGTCTACAGCATACATTTCAGGACAGCCACAGTGGTTACACAGAGAGATGCTGTCTCAAGAAATGAGAGGAGAGAGAGAGAGAGAGAGAGAGAGAGAGAGAGAGAGAGAGAGAGAGAGAGGTCTCAAATAAATTAAGTAAAATCCTACCTTAAGAGACTATAAGGGCTAGAAAGTTGGCTTAATGAATAAAAGTGTGGGCTGCTAAATTTAATCCCTTAGACCTACATGGTGAAGGAAAAGACTCACTCTGACCTCCCCGTGTAAGCTGTGGCACATGCTTGTGTGTTTTCATGTACACACACAATAAATAAATACATACATAATTTTTAAAAATTACAACCATTAAGTAAAAAGAGCCATGAATTTCAAAGGGATCAAGGGAGTGGGGGATATAGAAAGGTTTTGAGGGAGGAAAAGGAAGGGAGAAATTATGTAATTATAATCTAAAAAAATTAAAAGATATTGACCAAGATAAAGAGAGAGAAGACAATCACTAACATCCCAAATTGGACAAGGGATCTTACTATAGCTCTTGTAATGCTGTAAAGGAAATAAAGGAAGGTTATGCATATAAATGTGACAACTCAGATGAAATAGACCTTTGAAAACCACAAACTACCAAATCTCAACTGATATGAATATTTATTACCTAAATAGTCTATATATCTAGCCTAATAGCTATTTGAAACGTTTTCGGGTCTTTTTTTTTTTTTTTTTTTTTTTTTTTTTTTTTTTTTTTTTTTTTTTTTTTTTTTTTTTTTTTTTTTTTTTTTTTTTTTTTTTTTTTTTTTTTTTTTTTTTTTTTTTTTTTTTTTTTTTTTTTTTTTTTTTTTTTTTTTTTT
>PVIH01017837.1:0-40491 GCA_004025045.1 Sigmodon hispidus | reverse complement strand
CTTGTATCCTGCTACATTGCTGAAGGTGTTTATCAGCTGTAGCAGTTCTTTGGAAGAATTTTGTGGGTCACTTATGTATACAATCATATCATCTGCAAATAGAGATAGCTTCACTTCTTCTTTTCCAATTTGTATGCCCTTAATCTCTTTTCATTCCCTTATTGCTTTAGCTAAAACTTTGAGAACTATATTGAATAGACAAGGGGAGAGAGGACATCCTTGTCTAGTTCCTGATCTTAGTAGGATTGCTTTGAGTTTTTCTCCATTAAGTTTGATACTGGCTGTCGGCTTCTTGTAAATCGCCTTTATTATATTTAGGTATTCTTCCTGTATTCCTGATCTCTCCAGGGCTTTAATCATAAAGGAGTGTTGGATTTTGTCAAAGGCTTTTTCTGCATCTAAGGATATGATCATGTGGTTTTGTTCCTTTAGTTTGTTTATATGATGGATAACATTTACAGCAAAAAGATCATGTTCACCGATCCATGTTGCTGAGGCATCTACAGGTAAATATGCATTGACCTGGAGTTCCCACAGAAAAGCCCTACTGAATAGTGCCTACCCTAAATCCACCAGCCAGCTCCCACCATGGAGCCACTGCATGGTGGCCAGGGCTGCTTGCCCTGCTGGGAGACAGAAAGGGCAGCTGCCAGCAGCCTACAAGCACAACAGTCATGCCACATGAACCATGGGGATGTCGGCACTGAGGACAAGGTGGTATGCAGTGGCCTGGAGCTTCCTCGAAAACATGTCCTTACTGAATAATGCTGGTCTGTTTTACAGCAGTTAGAATGACAAAATAATAACAACAAACACTGGTCAGGCTGTGAACAAACGGGAGTCCTTAGACACTATTGGTAGGGGTATAAAAGATGTGAACTAGTCCAATCACTTTGGAAATCAGCATAGAGGTTATCTGGAAATATTAAGAAGGAGGCCTCAAGCCTATAAAAACAATTGTAGGCAGCTGAGGAGAGTTGTGAGCCTTGTTGTCCAGTGCTAAACAGTCAACCCTGAAAATACACATACAAGTAATATTATATGGACTGAACAGGTTATATTTAGAAAATCATAGGTGTATACATATATGCATGCAATAAAAATAAAAGAGGCCATGAATGTGAAGGAGGACATGGAGAGGGGGAATATCAGAGAGTTTGCAGATAAGAAAAAAAGAGAGAAATGAAATTAAATCACAATTGCTATAATAAAAAAATTAAGGTATTGCAAAATAGTAAAAAGAAGACACATGAAGCCAAGTCAGCCTATTTCCAGAAAAAAATATAGCGATTATTTTAAAAATAAAAAGAAGCCAATTTATGTTTAAAATAAATGAAAATTCAGTGAAAAAAATAAAGGGCCAAATCAGTCAGTTCGATCTCTTTGGGGGTTGGTGGTTTATTCGAAGATCTACAACTTAAAATACCACAGAGCGATTTGCACATCAACATTTATTGTAGACTGTTCACAGTAGCTAAAGTGTGGACCAACCTAAAAGGCTGCATAATGGAGGAAAAGAGAAAAGGCAGTATGTATACTGAGTTGAGTGAGGAGACTTCTAGCATGGGGTCCTGATGGGGGACAATCAGGTCATGGGGGCTCCACAGAAGTGACCCGAGGGGACTTGACCAATCATGTAGAGAATAAGCTGTGACAAGGGAGTTAAAGAAAACTCTGAGGCACGCTGAAGCAGAGATGATGCATAATTTTCCAGGTGCCAAATTCTTCTGTCTCACCTACAAGCTGAGTACCTTTGGAAATCTTTGTGTAGATTAACAAATTCCTCTGAATGTTTTATCTGCTTCCTGGCAGACCTGAAAATGTTAACAATCTTGATCCAATTCTGGATGGGCCGTACAGTGTCTCGTTGGGATGGATGTGTAACTGGGAACTTGAGTAGTGAAAACAACTCTAGAGGATTTTGGATAATATACAATTTATATACTCCCCTAGAATGTTAAAATACTGAGTATATATCTATACCTAGTCACCTATTTCTTGTGAAGGGCCAGGCTGCTGAGGTGTGTCAGCCCCTCTGCCTCATGTCCTCTTTCACTCAGATGATTGGATGCTGTGAGGAACAAGTTAGTAGTTGGGTCCAGTCTGGCCCATCAATTGCAATGAGTCAGCCCACAAAAGAGCCTCTCAGATTATCCTTTTGTATTCTGATCTCAGAAATAATAAAAGTATTAATAATATGGAAAAGGTGCTAAGAACCAAAATCAGGGCATTGGCCAGGCCAGGCAAGACCTCAACTTGTGAGCAATCTCCCAAACTCCTTATATGAAAAATCTTATCTAATATTAAAAAAATTGATGTTATTGCATTATTGCTGTACGGCATCATCAACTCAGGATTCTACACCAACACAGCCATAAAGTCACCTCTAAACCAAAAAATGTCTCTTACCTGAAAAAGTAAGTTTCTGCAGTCTTATAATGTCCAGGTGTCAGTTTGAGAGGGGGGTATGTGGTAGCCAGAGGCTGGACCATGAACAAGCCCATGGCCAAGGCCATAAAGAACATCGGCAATAGCAGGTCTGAGGCAGTGCTTTTCCGAGCTCGTAGTGTATGCAGTAAGCGCTTCCTCAGGAGTGCCACTGCCTGGCCCAGAAGCAGCTGGAAACCACCCATGGGCTCAGACAGGACCGATGCACGTGGAGTCCTTACCGGAGAGACGCCTGTAAGGGATGAAAAGTGGACAGAGTGAGCAGCGGGAAGCAGATGACTGGGGCTCCTTGCTCCTATCTGGATCTGATGATCCTCTAGGGACTCTGGACCACTTTTCAAGTGTCCTCACACTAAAGAATAGCTTCTCTTTCCAGACAACTACTTCTGGGGTTCCTGGATGTTTGCTCTGGAGACTATACTGACTTGAGGCACTAAACGAAGGAACCAAATATGTCTGTGCCCTCTCTGATGTCGCATCTGAATGGTGGGCAGTGAGAAAAGACCTCCTTCGGTGCCCTTGGTGCTTGTAATGAAACCTGAAGCACAGGTAAATTCTGAGGCATCAAATGCAGAAAAGGAGTAGGAGTTCCTGAGTCCCCACACTCTCAATTAGCTGGCAAAGGAGAGGAGGGCTGGAGAGCTGATCTCTCTTCAGCACCTGTTCTCTCTTTCCATCTCTATTCTTTTCTTCTACTGTTAACTTGACTCTTTCCTGGGACAGCTCAGATTGTGGGCACATGTTGGAAATCAGAAAGATCCATTGTGCCTGCTCTCTCTCATAGCCATAGCTCCTTCTGTGATTTCTACCTTCACCTAAAAGGAAGAGAGCTGCTCCCCTCCATCCTGCATCAGGGCCTCTGCTCCAGGAACATAGGCCAAAAGTTCCATGCCCTCACTAACCCTGCCCTCCCCATACTTCCCTTGTGGACAGCCTCTAAGACCATATAAGAATCTGGAAGGAAAGCGTGGGCTCTGAGCCAGTGACATGTAGGTCATATATAAGCATGCTTCAATGGTGAACATCTACAGTCATTACATCTCCTCTGTACACCTGCCCCAGGGTGGTAGGCCATAGCTTTCAGACAAAGCTGTCAAAGACACAAAGTGAGGCACACCCAGGGCAGAGGCTTCAACCTGGTCCTGTGGAAAAGATGTGTTTACTCATTTACCCCCATGAACAATGTTTCCGAAGGTTTAAGTTTCTCCAGCAAAAGAAACCGAGTACAAAGCATTTTGCAGTAAAAGTAATGACTTCAGAGAACAGCTGTAGGAACTGATTGTCCTGCTCAAAAGCACCAAAGAAAAAGATGCTTTGTAAAACAACAGCAAATTAGCTCTGAAATAAAATAAAACAGGGGCCACGTTTGAACGATCAACTATCTGTGATGGTGTTGAGATGGGAGCTGGAGAATAGTGGTGTTAAAACACCTATCTGTATCACCCTGTTTTTAAGGTCTAATGCACTAAATGATGACCCGATATATGGCAGGTATTGGGTTACTTGGTTTCTGTCCAAAAACACATAACAGTGTTGGGATGAACATGTAAAGAAATAACACAGCATAAAGGAGCATGGTGCTGGGATCCAGATAGAAAAACGTTACTGGATTGGAAGGAGAGAATTCAAAGAGTCTGTAAGCAGAGAGCCAAAGCAGGATATACAGATCACCATGATTTACCACATAAGTCATTCTGCTATAGCACAACACAGGATACCCTTGTAGCATGTGGCAGGCCGGAAAGTGTGTTGTGGTCAGAAAGGCCAGGCTAGTCCTTTACCCACAAATGAAGATGGTTTCAGCAATCACACCCTCCCACACCCCCACCCCTATCCCTGTTAGATCTGCACATCATAAGGCTCAGGCAGGCTATAAGGAGCAGGAGATAAACATCAGATTTATCTGGAAACATTAAAAATGCCAAGTTCCTGGCACTATTTCAGAAAGCCATCTGAGTCTCAGACAGATGAATGTGCACATGCTGACCTCCCTGCTGCTGAGCCTGGCTGTGGTAATATTTAATGCATTATCAATGGTGGCCCAGATGCCACTCCCGTAAAACACTTACCTCAGCCAATACAGGGACATCAGTGCTACAAAGAAACTAAGCATGATGTGTTCACTTCTGTGATACTGGACAATGCCCACACACAGTTCATATGCAGTTGCCCTAGGACAGCTAAGCACCTGAGCCAACTGGAGATCAAAGTCCTGAAAGGTCATTAGGTAACCTACTTTCTGAATTTCTAGATGTGACTTTTGAGATAATTGTGTGAGGTCTTTGCTGGCTTCTGACTATGGAGCTCTGTTAGGCAAATGGCTTGTTCTGCTTTGCTTCAAAAGGGCAAAGAAGAACCTCGGGCAGGTCCTGTGAGTTTTTCATCTCTCCCATAGTCACCACTTCTGAAAGTCATGCCCCACAAATAGACTTCTATGCAGTATCTTTTCATAACATATCTGATCACTCACAATTATAAATCAGGCACCTTCTCATGTATGTGACAAAGGATTTTAGGTGTTGTTTATATAGGAGGAAAGAGCACATCAAATGTCTACTCATAAAGTTTACCCTGGTGATGAGATCAGTGTGGAGGTAGAGATGGAGAGATATGGAGAAATACGGTCCATGTTGCCAAGGTCCTCCATCCTTGAGGTACCTTGAGGGTGCTATAGTAGAGTGGGAGAAATCTAGTCTTTACTAACCTGGATGTGAAACCACTGTTATCCACCCTCATACTGTGTGACTTCTGAAAAGCTACATAACCTCGCTGGATGCCATCTTCCCAATTATGAGAGACATTTAAAATAATTTCCCTTTATATAATGAGGGTTATAAGAATATTGATGAAACTATTAAAGCAGGCATCATGTTGACATCCAGTTACTGTAAATGTCCGTCACACAGCCTCAGTAAGTCTGTGGAAGAAAGGTATGCCTCCTATCAAGAAGACTATTCTATTTTTCCATATAAGTTAATTGGATATAAATGAGAAAAGTGGCTAAGATACTTTATAGTTATGAATCAACCACCATTCAAATATTCATGGCTAAACTTATAAAGGCATTCATATGAATAATTTAATAGACAAAATTAAAATGCTGGATCAAATTGTTATGAATTGTCTTGTTTGACTTATGAGTGTAATTATATTCAAGGATTCCAGTTACATTTACAATTATGTATTCTCATTTACTGAAGACCATCAAACTGCTTATGGAAAATGTCCAACGATTTTTCTTGAACAGTGATGAGTTGACTAACTCTTCAAATGTTAGCACCTGGTGGAGCACTAGTGAAAATGTGGGCTTTGTGTATGATATCCACATTACCTACAACACTGATATTCTGAATGATTTAGTATGGAAATGTCACCAATATAATGCTTTCATGTTAATAAAAGTAAATGCTCAAAACAAAAACTCATAACATGCTTGATTATGCAGTTCATGAAAATTTAGAAATATTCAATTGATATATATTGTAAAATAAGGCAGTAATTTGACTCAACTCATCTAAATAACCAAGATTACAAATATTATTAGCACCTAATATTACTGGGTGTTCAAGGAAAGGGTTTGATAGCACATTCCCAGTAAGGAGACAGATCGGGAAAGCCACTCATGTGAAATAAACATAGATCTTGGATTTGCGAACTTCCACTTCCATGGTTCAAACATGGGACTCCATCAAGTGGGTAAAGCAAGGTGACATGTTAGACAATACACCAATCAGGATCAGGAAATCAGAAATAACTCAGTGTCTAACAGATGGGGACTAATTGTACAAATCACAATGCAGGTTAAGCACCTCTTATTGTAAATGTTTGGGGCTAGAAAGAAGTGTTTGAGGTTTCAGATCTTCTTCTGTTTGAGAATACTGAGTTATGCAAAAAGGGGATAGGCTTCCAACTCCAAATACCAAGTCTCTTCACACTTCACGTTATTCTCATCTGCATCACAGAAAGATAATTTTACACAATTCTTTCAGTATATCTTGGTTCTGTCTGAAGCTCACACATGAGACCAAGTGGAAAGCTTTCCGTGGATCATATCTAGTCAGTACTTGCATTGTGCAGACTTGAGAGTAGTATAGATTTGGATCAGGTCACTTAGCATGTACAATAGTAGAATGTACTACATACTAAATATTTAGAATACAGAGAATATTTCTTCAAGTCTATAAATGAGGAAGGTGGAAGGAGCAGGAACACTGCTCCAGGAACTAAAGGAAACTATGATACAAGGTAGAAACAGACTTAGCTGCTGAGGGAGGTGTGCTTGTTAGTCTCTACTGCAAAGCAGTATGGCCTTGGATTTCCACATCAGAGACAAGAAAAGGCAAAAATAACTAGACTCTTCCTACCAACCCACTCAGTGTGATGAATCCAGTCATTCCCAAGGGAACCTCAATCAGACATGTGTTTCTTTGAGAACTATGTTTTAATAAAATAATTAGATGTCCTTAATATGGGTTTGAATTCTCATAGAGAGAGTACATGACTAGTACTAACTGTCAGCTTGCCTGTATTCCAGTATAGCTCAGCTGCACTTTCTGCACACTGGTAGCAGGTAATATTAGTTCCCTCAGTTGTTTAATTTATGAAATGAAAGCTTAAATAGGCTAGTCTTCAGTCTTTGTCCCGCTTTAAAAATACTTTTAATAGTGTGACAGTTGCCCATGTCATGATTAAATTGTCTTATCCTCATTACTTATATTTTCCCAAGAATTAAAACAACAAAATCAAGTGTCTTCTTTTTAGGGAAGAATAAAGGAGAAGAGGAAAAATGGGGATCCAAAACCAGAATGGAAAGAAAACAAACAAAAGGATAATACTTCGTGGCCTTTACATAACTACTAATTCAGCACAAACATCGAAACACAACTATTTCATAAACATCTGATAGTAATAGGTACAAAATCGATTTATACCTTTGGTTAACTATATTTTCAACACCAATGAATGATGCTTAACTCTTTGAAAGAGTGTCTAAGAGGAAGCTGTATCTATTGTTTCATGGATGCTTTCACAACACTGTCTTATCAAACTTCCATGGAACTATCTGATCATCTGTGACAAGGACAGTATTGCTTTTATAATATTATTTTTCTTAAACTGTAAGAAACAAGATCATGAGGTAAAGGAGCAGTTTCTCTATGTCCTATGTCATGTCATGGAAGTCTCTGGTTGGTGCACAACTGCTATTTCACAGAAGCATCCGTTGAAAACTACACTTGTAATAATGGCTGAACTGTGATAAGTGTTGGATTAGGATTTCACCAAGGAACAAGGTCATCACTTACACAAACTACACATTTTCTTTGAGACAGAATTTCTCTATGTAACATCCTTGGCTGTCCTGGAGTTCACTTTGTAGACAAGGCAGGCTTCAGACTCACAGAGATCCACCTGCCTCTGACTCCCGAGTGCTGGGATAAAGGCTTGTGCCACCACCACCTGGCTCAGAAACCACACTTGTTATTAATTTAAAAGCTTCTAAATCCCCTCTGAACAAACCTGTCTTGAATAAACACTAGCTCAAGCTTCAGATGACCAAAAATACATTTCCACAACCTGGCCAGACACAGAAATACTGAGGGCTCCAACTTCCCTGAAATGTATCCAAAATAGATCCTCCATCTCACAATGGCCACACTTGGGGTTTCCAAATCTGGGCTTCCTGGGTGGTTTGAACTAATTATTAGGAAAATGGTGCTCAGTGGTTTTTTTTTTTTTCTTTTTTTGTATCCTGGTCATAATTTCCATGTGGCTTTGTTGCAAGCCCCTATTCCGATCACGACAAAAGGCAGTGTGTTCTGTAGATGAATACATATGACCCACTCCTTGTCCCCCAGCTCTGGCTTTCTCAGTTCAGTGTCTTAAGTAAAAAGTTTTTTCTAGTAATACAAATTGTACTCCTTGAGGAAGCATCTGAGAAACTGAGAGTCAATAAACATCACTAAAAACAAAAAAACAACTCTCTGCTACTAAATCCTCCCTATAGTCTGAGCTCTGCTCATCCCCTTGCTGTTCCCATGACAGCCATGCATCTTTGCCTTGATGGGCACTGAGGTTCTTGTAACTGGGAAGAGGTGACTGAGTTTATCTTGTCCTCGGCTTTCAGCACTCTCTCCACTCCAATAAGATAGTTAAGTCTGAAGAGTGAGTGAATAGATGGACAGTCACCAAAGGAGGATTCAGCATCCTTATCTCTTACCTTCCTGAGCAAAGGCTTCCGTCTCTTTTAGGCTCATTCTTCCACAGAGATAATGTAACCCCACCTGTACATCTCTTCTAGTCCTTTTAACCTCCTGATTCCTTTCACTGCACTGGCAGTCTTTTTTCTTGGGCTCATCCATAGCATATCACACCGTGACTGCTTAAACCCTTTATGTGAGCAATGTGCTATAAGTAGCAGGGCACAACTTCCTTCGTGGTAAGGTTGGTCTACATAAATTTCACCTCTTAAGTGCTCTAGGTAGGCATTTTGAATTCAGGTGAGAACAGTGGCTAGGAAATGCTGTGCCTTGGGGGACTTGAGTGAGGACAGGGATGAAGACACAATCAATAGAAAATGCCTTCAGGTCATTAGCTGGTGCCCCAATTTCAAGGTAATTTCCTGGGTATGCTTTTTTTAAAAGCTAAGTATTTGACAAAGTAAAGTCATGTTCTTGTACTATGGACTAAAGAGATAGATAAATAAATAAATAAAGAGATGCTTACAACATCTATGGGCACTTCTGTTTACTGAGGAAGAGATGAAATTTAAGGAGCTGTGGAGAAGACAGAAAAGGCACAAAACTCCAAAACATACATTGCTCCTGCACACCAACTTGTACGTACTTACTACATGTGAAAATTCTACACTATGAAATTTAGATTCATGAGCAAATATATCCAAGTTATTACATAAAATTACCCCTAGGATATGTACATATATGCTGAAACATCTATAAATTTTATGTTTAGACTCATTCCCATGTTATATCTCATTTTCATGGTTCCTCTTTATGTATATTTAAATCTTCCAAGATCTGAAATACTTCTATTGCCAAATGAAGCTCAGGAAGCCAGGTCGTGGTGCCCAGCTCACCATGGCTCCAGTGAGGAAGTGTTTAAGAGAAGAAGTGATGAAACCCTTCTGGACATGTTCCTCACAACTTCCTGTGAAGAGAGAGATGCCAGGAAAGGTGGCCCCAAGCTACCCTCGTCCTGAATTATCCAAGATGCCCCATCATTACTTTGGGGCAATGGCTACACACTTAAGATGAGTGAAGCACACCTCTGTCAAATATTTCACACAAAGATGATGTTCCAGCTCAGAAAATGAGGCTTGGAACTATTCATCACCAGCCCCAGGAGTTTTTTGTGGCAGCTCTGATCTGCATGGTGACAAGAATTACAGATTCACACACTTCCTGCTTCCCACTGCCCCTGATAGAAGGTGCTGCTTCCTGGCACCTGCCATCTCCGATTATCTTGCCCAAGTCTATTTCAATTCCATTTTATTTAGGCAGCCTCTTTACTGCAGAGAACCCTGCTGTTAGCTCTCTGCTGGTTTTAACTAACATGGAAAACAAACCTTCTTTGGCATGTATAATTGGCAGCAGCCATGCCCCACCCCCAGCTTGCTGGAAGGGATAGAGAGTTTTGAAGTTCAAGGAAATGTGGACAAAGAGGCAAAGACAGCCCTGTGGATTTAACACCATGGTGAAGCCTGAGAGACACACACAGAATATGGAACAGCTCTTTGAAGCGGCAGTAGATTACAGCAGACCTTCCTGGGACAGGCTGTGCAAACAGGACTGTCTTAAAAAGCAAAGGAGAGGTTGCAGACCCTTCAAATTAATCACTGCCAAAATTGCTTTCCATCCAGAGAAGCGGCAGCAATTAGGAAGGAAATACAGAGGATTACATCGTGGAAGAAAAAAAGGAGAGGGATTTTATGTAAAATGCTACTGACAAGCTACTGAGCTAAAAATTTAAATGTGTTCTCAGATCTCAATGAGGGGATGAAGCTTCATAACAATGATGAGAGAGAGAGACAGAGAGAGAGAGGCTGGGAGGGGGGGAGCCATGGCAATGCCTTGAATAAAAAAGGTAGCCAGCTGTTAACCCTAGCTTCATTTGGCCTTTACTTTGTGATCTTACACATGGACTTTAGGTTTAAGCATCACTAGAGAGCTATTTATACTACTGACCACAGGCCATTTAAATAAGAGGGAACTGGGATGACATTTAAAATAGTCAACGCCACAAGGTGTGGTGGTACACACATCTCTAACCTTAGCACTCAGGAGACTGAGTCAGAAGAATGGGGAGCTCAAGGCCAATCTAGGGTCAGCACAGTGAACAATTTCTAGAGAAAAAGAGTGGCATAGGGGGCGGAAGAAGGCAAGCAGGAAGAAAAGTAAATACCCAGAACCAAATTCTGTGAAAGTTACATGTAAGAATATTCTATTCTATCAAGTACCCAGGTGACTTTTCAACCTTCATTTAAAACTGTATTTTGGAAGACAGTAACCATAGTGATGACACATCTGTGGGGCTGACACCATGCATTCTGAAATCCTAATGTGAACAAGATGAGGTCATGGGGCCTACACCTACCTGTTCAAATAAAACATTCTGGTGTTCTCTCTCTCTCTCTCTTTCTCTCTCTCTCTCTCTCTCTCTCTCTCTCTCTCTCTCTCTCTCTCTCTCTGCCATCTACTCATTCAATTCATCTGGCCAGTTAATTAAAAATCATGTATTCCATGGAGCATACAGTACTGGGAACACAGCAGCAAATGAAAAAGTTCCAGGGCCTTCAGTATCACAGTTACAATCTTTGAATGAGCAGTAGCATTAAGGAAGCACAGTTACTTAAATGTGGTCCGTCACTGTGCTGTGAGAGTCAGAGAGGACCGCAAAATCTCATGAAAAGTGTTCTGGCTAGTCTGGTGAGCAGGAGACGACTTACAGAATGGACACTTCACTCTACAAAGATCGCCTCAGAGTAGGCAGAGGCAGAGCCAGCAGGGCAGGGAGATAAGCAGGTCTGAAGATGCTGAATACAAGGAGCAGCTTGATCTGCCCAAGAAATGGAAATCCATGTATGAGAAAAGGAGATCCAGGGCTCAATATGTATCTTCTTAGGGGTCCAAGGCAGAATCTGAACCCAAGAAGACCAAAGTTATTAACCATTTTTAATGGAAAATAATGAGATCAAATAAGTTAAAGGAAGACTAGCTAGAGTAAAGAACATGCTCCAATTGGGATCCAGGAGAAACTATATGCAGAGTAAGAGAATGGTTGTTTCATTAATAGGTCTGACATTTCTGTTTATTCACTGGCCACAGCAATGGCAAACTCCCACATCATGAACAAAAGAGGGAGAAAATAATTAATGGGAAGACAATGTAAGTTTGGACACGCACTGGTGCAGGTCCCTTGGAGATGTATAGATGGAACTATGTAGGGGCAACCAGAGAGGCATCCTGAGCTATTGTTAGACTTCTGAGCAGTGAAACGGAGGCCTATGGGAAAGCTGGAAAGAGGGAAAATGAGCATCTAGGAATGGCTGAGATGTAGAGCTGAGTAGGACGATTCTGATGAAAGCAAACTGAGGAGGAATAATATTCAGAGGGAAATTAAAATGAGATTTTAAAATACAAAGACAATTCTCCCATAAAAGAGAGAGGTCTCCATTGCTATGAAAGGACAGATGCAGCCATATTGGCCACCAGTGAGTGTAGACCAGACCTTCTTAGTGTGATGGTAGAGAATAACAGAGGCCTCAGTAGACACATGCAGAAGATGAGCTTGCTGGGGTACATTAGGCAGCTCAGGCTCTGATAGCAAAGGGAACAGCTCAAAGCCTGAATATTCACTGACTATTCTAGAGGCAGGAAGTAGAAAGTCATGCCCAGAGGGCGGTTGTTTCATGAGATCTTTTTTCTGGTCTTGTACATGGTATTTTGTCCTAGTGTCTCTCTGCCCTGTGTTTTTATTAAATTCCATTTGCATCCTTTTGTATGCTGTGGCTTGATCATCTCATGCAGGGTACCAGTTATACTGCATGAGCATCTACCCATGTGACTTTATTTAACTGTGACCATAATCAACTGTTTCCAGCATCTTGTATCCAGGACTAGGATTGGGACCTGGATATAAAAATTGTGACGGAATGTAGCTGAGTTCACGATAGCATCACACTGCTGGAAAATGACAAGGACTAGAATAAGAATTTATTATTTTAAAAAGAGCATGAAGGGTTCTAGAGGTGTGATTGTGGACCAAAAGTTCTGCTGGGGATCTTGTTACAAAGACATAATGTGAGCACCTCTCCCAGGCCTACTGGCTTACTGACCTAAGGAGGATGGTTCAGCTTAGTAACCTGAGCTTAACAAACAGCAGATCATTGTTTTGAAATGAGGCCACTGTTTTGTTGTTGTTTTACTGAAAAGCAACTAGCGTATGTATACATACATACGTTTCTAAAATATATTACATATAACTAACATGCATTATATGATGATTTGGTTATATGCACTATGTGTGTAATATCATAATAAACCTTAGTTTAGTAGGACTAGGGTAAGCCATTTTAAAGAAAGTAAAATGATTTAAAGAGATCCCATGATACTTGCTATAATGAGAACTTTGTTGTTAAAAGTCTGATAACTACTCTCAACTCAAGTTTGTTTGCAAATTAGCAGTAAGTATCAATTGAGAAAGTACCAATACATGGAAGGGTCCACAATCAAGTCCGATGCATTCATGTGAAAAAAAATGATGAATTATTTTGCCATTAAGAAGTGACTTCTACCCCACTGTGTAGACCCAGTTAACACTATGCAGTTTCAGACACCCAGGCATCAGTTTTCAAAACCCATTTCTGTAGAGCTGATGGGTCCCTATGATTTAGAGGTCTTTATTTTATGCTTTATTTCACCATCATCACTCTTTCTGAGCAGTGAGTTACTGGAGAGCTGGCCCTTGGATGATATACAGACAGGTATAGGCTGACGTACTAGTCAACAATGAGTCATCCACTGAGGAACCACAGAAGAGAAAGCCTTTGCCTAATAGTTATTCTAGGAACTGAATACCTCTAATCTAGATCATACCAAGGACAATGGGATGAGCTAAATCAGCATATGTAGGGGATTGTAGTAACAATCTCTAGCATCTCCACTTAATATTCTTATAAAGTTATACCTACTGAGGGACATAAATTTGACTCCCACTGAGTTTTATGTGAGGATTTTATTGATCATAATAAAAGCTGGCAAATGTAGGTTATCTCAAACCAAATTTGATTCAATATGTTTTGAAGTCATTTCTTAATTAGCAATGGAAAACTTAAATAGAGTTTTATATTATATTCAAATCCAAAACTTTGAAATTTGAATAACAAAACTGTGTTTCTATAACATTGATATGACAATGGAAATATCTCTGTTTTTTGGATACAATGCTTTCAATTTGGACAACATGTGACCTTAATTCTTATCCCAGATTTTGTTTTTAATACACTTACACAGATTTTTCCTAATATTCCCCAGGGTTGAAACATGTAGTTATCATTTATAACTGGATGTGTTACTATAATGAATGTAGGAAGAATGCATTTGTATTATGTGTTACTATGATAAGACAAGGGCCACTTATATTTTCTTATAGAATAGTTACACTTGAAAGTAACTAATGTGCCCTAAAAGAAACAAATACTCAAAATTTAAACCTTTAGGCAAAATGCCAAAAACTTAAGCATTTAACAGGTATGTAAATTTTATAAAATATTGTAGAAACAATAAGACAGAGACAAACTATGATATATATTGTAATGTCTAATTGCATATTAATATTATTGTATTTTCTAGCTCTAGAAATTTCTTCTCTCCTTTCCTCTGTCCCTCTCCCTTCCTCCCTCCTTCTTTTCTCCTCCCCTTCTCCCCTTCTTTTCCATCTCCCCCACTCCTGAAACTGAGCAGTCAGGTTTTGCTTGACTGATACACATCTTAAATTGATTTTCTGGAGTTGCTATCAAGTCATTTAAATCTCCAACTCTTAACCCTTTCCTAAGTGTCTATTTCTTCCACAAAGTGAGCAGGAAATCTGCTTGAGACACAGATTGAGAACTTTCATTATACCTGCATATTAAATCACAGGAACAATAGTCATCTTACACAAAGTCTCAATCATGCTCAGGACCCTATCAGCCACCCCTCCTCATGAGTATGAAAATTTTTAGAACTAGAAAATACAATAAAAGAATTTGGAGAAAAAAAAAGTACCAACGTGTAAATTGATAGCACAGAAAGCTATCAGAGAGCTTTAGAACAGTCACAGACAATACGGGGACTGAGGTCAAAATGGAAAAAAATGGAAAAAAGCCAGAACCACAGATGCAAAAATAATATCTATGAAACCAATGTGAGTTTGTGTGTGTGTGTGTGTGTGTGTGTGTGTGTGTGTTCAGATTTATAGAAGGACAAATCAAAAGCAAAGATTTCCCAAAAAATGTGGAAACAACAATGTGCAAAAGGGGTTCATTGAGTTCCAGGAACAAACAAATCCACAGCATATATTAGAGACACGCTGCTGAGCATCTGAGAGAACTCTAAAAGTAAGAAGGGGAGACATACATCAGTTCAGGGAATCATAGGTATCCGAGGGAGAAACTATGATTGCCAGGGGCACTGGAAAATTGTTCAAAGTAGAAGTACTTCTACCACCTAATTTTTATAGTTGGCATGAATGCCCTTTTAAAATTAAGATTAAATTGTATGTATATAAATAAACAAAAGCTAAGCAGATGCATTGCTATAAGAGGTGCCACCTAAAACAATGTTTGAGGATACCTCAAATTGAAATAAAATGGAAGTGAAACAATGCAAGATTAAGAAAACACAACCAACCCCAAATACAAACTTTTTTAGTAAACAAAAATACATTGATTAAAAACAAAAACAACAAACAACATAAAAAACAGTATTTATTTCTGGTGCATGAAACTGGCTTCTCCCAGCACATCCCTATAGAAGAACACCTTACTCAGCCTTAATATTTGGTCCTACCTCAACTGGATATTCCCAATGCACTGTGGGATTCCTTGCCCTTCCATGGGAATGGATGGCGGGATAGGGTGGAGGGGAGCTGGGGGAGGACTGGGAGGAGGGCGGGGAGGGAGAGCAGTGGTGGGTGTGGGAAAAAATTTAAATAATAAACTCTGTATTTCACAATTTGCCTTATATACTTTTAATTTTCTATAGAATTTAAAAGACAAAATTATAAAACATCTATATATATCTGTGATAATGAGTCCACAATATATAAAAATGTCATTTTGACAACAGTATCATAAAGTGGGTAAAGAAGGCTTACAAATGAAGTTTTGTATGTGACTAAAGTCAACTGAGTATTAATTTCTGGTTTTTTTTAATATGTTTATTGAACATTATTATAATACATCATAGACAACTCAGTAATGACCAAAAAGATTACTAGAAAGTCCTAATATACATAAAATAAGAACTAAAATGTTAGATAATTACAACGGTATTGAAATTATCTCAAATATAAATGGATTAACACTTATACCTAGAGATACAGAGTAACAGCATGATTAAAAGAAAGGCTTCAACTATGTGCTGTCTAGACTCACCAAGACATATATAGGCAGACAATGAAAAATTATAAAAATATATTTGGCACCAACAGTAAACAAAAGAAAATAGTAATGGCTATATTAACAGCAGACCAAAAAGAATGAATGCAGGATAGTTGAAAAAGAAAAAGGGATATCACTTTGAAACAATTACAGACACATAAGAACCAAATATCAGGTCCATGAAACATATAAAGCAAGCACTTAGAGAAACTATGAGTAAACAGACAGCTCTATAGTAACAAAAATGCCAATATCCCACTTAATTAACAGAAAATCCCATGACAGACCAGTAAAATCAAGAACAATTGAAGTTAAAAGCAAATGTGCATAAACTATGGAGTAAATGAACATGATAAACATAAATAGGTTATTCCACTCACTCATCAGAATACACATGAATTATCACCAGAAAAAATATGAAGAACCCTTGGAATTCAACTACAGCTTCAAAATTAATTTGAGAAGGAGTGGCAGGTTAAACAAACCTTTGACATATGAAAACACTATATGGAAACCCACTAGTTTATAAGATAATTTAAAAGGATAAATTAAAAAGGGCAGGGTAATACTGCATAGTTGGTAACACTAAATAGATGGCAATGCTACTCACAACAGACCTGGGCTATCTAATGATGGAAATCCAGTGCCAAATTCTGGATGTCCCTCTTCAAATTATTGGTCAGAAAGCCCTAGAACACCTGCAAAAGAGCAACCTATTGCCATTCTTTTTTTTGGTTGTCCAGCATACCTAGATGATAAAATCCTTTTGCTGACAATAGATAACCCTTTGGTTGCAGGGCATAGAAAAATTAAACTGGAATAAACTGGGAAAATCCTTCCTTTCTGACGAGTGCCAGAAGGTGCTATGCAGTATGGGTGGAGAAAAGGTAGTAATAGTTTTGCCCAACACTGGACCTTGCATACTACAATACTGACCTCACAGGAAGGATGTGTCCATTAGTGCAGTAGTGACATTGCTATCATTGGAGTAACCAAGCAATATCCTGCTATGGATGGGAAGGGAGCTCTAAGGCCTCACATCTAGCTAAAGGACTTTTGGCAATTAATAGCTTCTAGAGGAAGGGGAGTCAGTTCACTTCAAGGATGTGGCCAATATTGGGTTACCAATGTTCAATGCATTACCCCATACAGAAAAGCATAAGGTCTTACTAATCAGACTCAGCGGGCTATTTTTTTAATTGTAGAGGGCATGAAGGTGGAGCTGTGTTAGAGAACATAGAGGAGTGCAAGGGGGAATGCAGGGTAGATATGATCAAGATGCATTGTATACTTATATGAAATTTTCAAAGAATAAATAAAATTTTGATGCAACTATTTGTAATTGTCATTTCCTCAAAGATTTACTAAATGGCCAATAAGCACAAAAAGAAATGTCCAGCATTACTAATCAGTGTATTAGTGAGGGCTGGGGAGAACGAAAACTTCAGGTTGTTGGTAAAAATGCGGAGTGTAGACAGACAAATCATTAAACATATGATCCAGAAATTATATTCATGGGTATCTATTTAAAAACATACTCACCAAACACTAGTTTTAGGGGCATATTCTAATGCAAAAACTAATTTGAAACAATTCAAGTTTTCATCAACTGATGATGGATAGAAGAATTTGGTATGTGCATAAAATGGGGTTTGAAATGACAACTGAAACAAAAATATGTTTGTAGAAGCTGATCACAAGGACTAGCTGTGACATCATCCACATAATTGTCATGACAGGCTAATCTGGAAAGAAAAGATGTATGCTTGGGATTTCTTAAGACTAGAGAGATGTTAATCCTGCAGAGAAATGGGTAAGTGACATTATGTTCTGTTTGAAGTATTAATAATAAAAAATTCAAGATAGAATATAGTAATGGATGCACATGATTTTTTTTTTAAAAAGGACATTGGATTGTGTATTTTAAATGGGTAGACTGTGAGTTATGACAATAATATATTAATAGTAGAGATGTTTGACATAATCATTAGGAAAATGTAAATGAAGACCATAGTTAGAAACCAACTAAATATCAATTTTGACAACAAATGTATGTGCATTATACCTGATAGTACCCAGAGAAGGAGAGGAAGTGAGACATTTGCAACATCTATACAGTGCTGCAATATATCATATCACATTTAATTCTAGTGATTTAGCCATGGTGAAAGGTATCTGTATCCCTAAAGTCAGAAGTTTCTAAAGAAGAGGTGTGATATTCTGTCTCTCTAGTGCCAGGCTCTATATGTACTGGGAAGTTTTTGCTAACACGTGACAGGAAATGGTCTTAACCACAGTCCTTTCTGTGGAAACCAACCCTGGTTCTGCCCAGCTGTTGATACCTGCTCAAGGAAGTCTACTCGAAAAGGGTGGGACACAGGCTTATGAACACAAGGCCCATTTTTTGGTGATCTCTTAAGACATATAAACCAATTATTAGTAGCATATGGCTAAATCTCATAAACATAGCATATACTTATGTAAAATTGGTCTGTGTGTGATGAATATACACCTAGATAAGAAAGACTCAAGATGCTGAGAGTATATACTGAGAAATTTCTCCTAAGTCATGTTGTTCAGGAAAAATAATCTTGTCCCTTTACAAACCAGGACATAAATCTAAGTTCTCAAACCCTGTTGTAAATTTTCTCAGGCCCCATGACCACCCATTTCTGACCCTTACCAGGCTCTTCCTTTTCTGTCTTTTAAAAACAGAGGTTGGTAGCTATTTGCCTTGAACAAAAATACAAAAGGCTATATGCTACTTACAGTGTTGAGGAGAGGGTCCAGCAGGTGTCTCATTCTGAGATTCTAATTTGTTTTCTGGAGTGATGTCAGAGTTTTTGTTGGTATCTTGCAAAAGCATCAAAAACACCTTTTGAAAATTAAAATGAAGAAGATGCATATATTTTACATTTCTTCATAAATTGCACATATTTCCATTTATTTTGCCTCAGTCACCCATTAGGTCATAAAAACACACATCTAACCCATCTTGTTTCATGTATCATTTATTTAATTAGTGTAACTCTAAGATAGCATGAGACTCTATAATATAATTTCTAACTGAAATGAGACCGTGAACCCACAACAGCTACACAGGTAAGCAAGGCTGTTCAAATCTACCCTGCATCTGGATGAGGAAAAGACAGAAAACAGCAGCTGTACAGCTAAAGTCTACTTGAGTTTGCGACTCACTCTGCCAGCAGGCATCTAAGAAATGCCAAATTTACAGTCACGCATTTAAGTAATGTGCTTTATTTAGAGTGGTTGCAAACTCATCTATAAAAACCAGCCACTGAAGGAGTGCCCTTCCCCCAGGGCTAATACTACACCATGTCATTAAAGCCATTACGTTTTGACTTATTGATATACTATTTAGTTAGAACTGGGTGAAGCCCAAGCTCGTGTTTAAACACTGAGATGAGTTCCTCAATTCAAGGAACATGAGTATGAGTCAAGACAATGGGACTGTGGTGGGCTAGGGACAATGAAGCTTTTGACTGCATTTGGAGACCTGGGGGACATTTAGGAAGAGCTGTCCTGAGGATCGCCAGCATACACCAAAAAGTCCCACACAGAAGTCTAAGACTCAGCCATGTAACAGTGCACCCCTATGGGAGAAGGCAAAGGCTCTGAAGTTGGCAGTGCTGGACCAACTCTGTGACCATGGGCACAGGACTCACCACCAAGCTATAAGAATGCCTCATCTATGAAACTAGAGAATACTACTTCAGCTCATGTTTAGTAAATGCTGGCTGTAGAAAGAATCTATGTGCAGACCCTGGAATGTTGAGAGAGAATTGTTCATACTGTCACTCCACTGTGCCAATAAAGTGGCCTGGAATTAAGAAGGACTGACTGGGATTAGCCATAGAGATGTTGGAAGACTGAGAAAGTCATATAGACAGAAACAGGAAGAGAAAAGGAGGGGCTGAAGGGATTTCCAGGACTTTGCCATTGGAAAAACACTGAGAATACGGTTAGCTACTCATCACTTTGCTGTTCCTTGAATTTATCAGGTTATTATCTCAATTTCTGACTCCCAAGCTATTACTAATACTGAAATAACTTAAGTAAATGCTATACTGATGGCAGAATTTGGTTATGTCTGTAACCAAAATTCACTGTTAAGAGAGACACAGTGCATTGCAATGGTGGCCTTGGTGAAGGCTGTGCACATACTTTCATCCTATCTCTGTACATATCTACCACAAAAACATCCACGGAGACCAAGGTCCCTGTCCCTGGAGCCACTTGTAGAGACTTAGTCTCCCTGCCTGTCCAACATCTGTCTCATACTCAGCATGTCTGCTCTCCTCCTGAACTTCTGACTTCTAGAAACAGCATCATGAGTCCTACTCCTTTAAATAAGCAGAGTCATAAACGTGTTGAAGTGTTCCTGACCTGACCCTTTCCACAAGAAAGACACATGGAGAGGGCCCCAGAGACAGAACCAGTGAGTGAGTGAGCCCAAGGGGAGAGGTACATACTCTCTCTTCATGTGGTTAATTAGTTCAGACAGAATCCTACTGAGTAAAAGCTGTATCCTCACACTGGTGAAGGTCAGGAGGTTTCATCAAATCTTAGGTAGTTCCCTCATTTGAAAAGTAACATCTTTGCTGATTCTCAGCGACATTTCAGGGAAAAGCTGCAACCCTCACCTCATGACAAAGAAACACAATGTTGACAATAATTTATTATGATACAGTGTATACATGCCAATCAGGCAGCCCTGGACACATTACTTCATCACTCTGTGACTTGACTTCTTGGTGGACTAAATGGTAATAATAAGAGACATGTCATAGGACCACTGGAAGCAATAAATATTTTTTAAGAGAGATTGATGGGAACCATGCCTGGCATGTAAGGAGCTCACAATGTGTCATCCTGACCAGCCAGAAGACACCCACACATGATAGGCTTCATCATGTAATCCTCAAATCAGTCCAATAAGATAAGCACTGCTAGCCTCACTGTAGAAGAAGGCTAGGAGGATTAGCACAGTAATTATTCGCCCAGCAAATCCACACAGAGTGAATTTGAAACAAGACTGTAAGCTGAGAATTACTCACTGAATGAGACCTTGTGTTGGAATTTCATGCTAGAAGAAAAATGTATTTGATGGTCACGTGCAACTATATCATAAGGCATATTTTATTAAAATAGGTGCATTTTACCATCTTCATGACACCTTTTTAAACTTCCTATCTCTTCCTGCCCCTCTAAAAAGCCTATGCAGGTGGTTATGTATGTGTGTAAGTCTGTGTGCATGCATGTGTTTGTACCTACATATTGGATAAAGAAGCAGAATAAGGACATGGGGCAGAAATCTCAAAGGGCAGTGGGGCATGGTATCAGAACAATTAAGACACAGTCCATATCTGTGTGTGGAGTGTTTCTCCAGCTCTTGGCCTGTGAAAGGCACACAGCAGATCCAAGATCATAAGGATGTGAAGACTGCCATCTAGTGTTGGCCCTCCTTAGCTGCAGGTACACTGACCAGGGCTTTCAGGGACTAAAATGTTAAAGAAGCCCAAGGGACAGAACAGAAAGATCACAGTTTTCAAAAACAACTTGAAACTGAATGCCATAGGCAAAGGTCTGGGCTCCTGATGTATACGTGCCTTTGTATTTTGTCTCTTTAAGTCCCATGCTAAATGGAAGTTGTCAGTCAGCTGTTGCAAACCTCCCTTTTAGAGCAGTCTCATGGAACCCAAACATCCAGAACAGGACAGAAAAGGTCAGGCTTTACTTAAAAAATTATGTAAATTTTTTTACATATATATAAATCTTTATATAAATTATGTATATATATATTATATAAAGGTTTCCAACATTCTACTATAAGAAACTATAAGCCCCCATTTTCAGTTCTAAGTATCTCTTATCATTTGACAAATATTCACTACAAAAAATAATCAATTTTGTTTCATCTGTCCATTTCTGAAAAGACATAAAAGGCTATAAATGTTCTCATTATAGGTAAGGTTATGAAAGGTCTTATGCTACAAATACCCCTACAAAATGTTATATAGAAGGTATGAGCCCCTGCATAGAACATCATCTGATAGAGCATCTACTATCCCAGATATATTTTCTAGTCTAAGAATTACTTTAAATGGAGTACCATAACATGCATGTACCTTGTCCCCTTATTTTGATCTTTTTTTCTAATGCTTATAGATTAAAGGGGCCAGAGAGCAGCTCAACTAAGCTGAATATTGCCCACACCTCTCTGTCTTTATACAAAAGAGTTAGATAATCATCTCCAGCCTTACCTAAGAGTTTGCATCTCACTGAGATTACATCAGGCATGTCAAGTAACCAGATCTTCACAACTGCTCATACTCCTACTTTTATTCAAACAAAATGAATGTATATGGAATACGTAATGGCGAGGTTAAATCTCAAAGACACTAGCTAGCAAGAAAAAAATAAACAAAAATATATACAGTGTTAAAATGCCTAAGGATTTCTCTCTCTCTCTCTCTCTCTCTCTCTCTCTCTCTCTCTCTCTCTCTTTCTCTCTCTCTCTCTCTCTCTCTCTGTGTGTGTGTGTGTGTGTGTGTGTGTGTGTGTGTGTGTGTGTGTGTGTGTGAAATAAATTCAATAGTTCGGAGATTTATTTGGGAACTTACGTCTCCCTAATTAAGAGAAGCTTCAGGGTGTGAGCCTGTTCCCCTGACCCAGTGCCATCTGAGCACTGATAGAGTTATCAGTCTCTTGGGGTGGAGGGCAGTGGTTCATCTGCTGCAGTATCTGTTTAAAGGTTCTTGGCAAATAGTGTCCGACCCCAGGAGCAATCCACTCTCAAAGTGTCAGTGTGATGGACTATCCCCCAGATATGGTCAGCACGCCCTGCCTTGGGCTTAGGTGCTGGAGAAACTGATGAGGCTGACCTCACATCTAATGACAGCAGAGTTGGGCTGAGTAATGACACTGGCAGAGATGGAACTGCCACGCTTCAAATACAGCCTGGCCTGGATTTTGATCTTCAGTTTCTCCTGAATGATAAAATTTTGCGTTTCTTTTTATCTTTTACAAGCAAAAGATGGCACTGTTTAAAGAGCTCAGATAGTAAGACACAAATGTCAGTAGGAATTTTTCCAAAGTGCAAGGCTCTGGCCAAAGCTAGCCTCTATTGTGCCACACAGTGAGTTGCACATGACAGCATTCTGTCATCACACAGGAGCACTGCAACTCTGGAATGACTGTCATATCAAACCCAGACATGGAAACCTAGAACAGCACACCTCTTACATCATAATTTTGCAGATCACAGTATAAAATGGAACTTTCTTAACCACAATCCAGGATGAACATACTCTCTGGTTTCTATACTCCTTTTTCTGGCCACTGCTATATCATACTGTCAGTGTTTCCCAGTTGAACATTTCTATAACCCTCTAACACAGACCTATCTTCTTATATCAGATCCACTCAGAAAATGAAGGTGCACCTTCTCATCCATACAGCAAATCTGGACATTTACAGGGTCCAGAAATTAGGATGTGAAAATTTGATGACTCATTGTTCATCCTATCACATCATCAGAACATCTTTAAGCAAGAATGTTGACTGGATACATCCTTAGATATCTGGAGATAGTAAAAGCAGAGGACAGAGTGGAACGTGCCATCGTCCAGTACACTTAAACTATAATGCCTGGTGGTGAGCAATTTAATGCCTTTCTCTGCTGTACACGGAAGTGTGGGTGTGAGAAGTTTGGTAAGGTTAAAAAACAGTTAATCTAGGGAAGACTCAGGGTCTGTAGCACCCCCAAATGGTAGCAAAAGTCAAACATGGGCTCCAGGGCTCCAACATGATGGGCTGAAACCACAATATTTAAGACACAAGACAGCAGCCAGGAGTGATTGACACTGGGAAGGTTTGAAATCAAGGATATTTAAATAAAAAACTGAAGCAATCTCAGAATAGCAAATATGCTGTATTTAGATGAAAATAAAGACGTGAAAGGAAGGAGGGAGGGCGGGATGGAGGAAGGGAGGGAGGAGGGTAAGAACAAATTTTCAGGCATCTAAAGCCTACTCTCTTCTCTGCCTTCCCCTCTTCTGCTGATGGAGAGAACATGTTAATACTGGGGCTAGTATAAACTGAAGTGGATGTACAGCAGGGTCATCCAAGACAGCACTGTGGAGGTAACCTGGGGTCAGGAGAAATAGGAAAACATCACAGACAAGAACCATATCAGACAAGACAGCAACAAACAATCACAGAAGAACATGAACAAATGCTTCCTATCAAATGGAGCTAGGCTCTTGGTTCTCAATATTTAGGCAGAAAGAAAAGCTTCTAAGATAGCATGCCTTGTCCAAGACAGAACCTAAGCCTCCAATTACCTTCCGACCAAAAGATGAAGAGAACAGGGCTTTTGGGGAAATCAGCTGGTTCTAGAGGCCTGCTAGACCACCACAATGTAGTGGAAGACAGCTCTCTTGCCAGACAGTAAAATATGTTCAAAGAAGGACTATTAGAAGACACAGGAACCAATGTGAAGAACCAGCCACTGGCAAAGCTGGTATGGCTTGAGGATCTAAGTAAGAAATTCCAGCAGAGGAATTATGAATGGCTGAAAGGCACCTGAAAAAGTGCTCTTCATCTTTAGTCATCAGAGAAATGCAAATCAAAACAACTTTGAGATACCACCTAACATCTGTTAGATTGGCTAAGATAAAAGGCACAGATGACAGCTTATGTTGGAGAGGATGCTGACCAAGGGGAACACTCCTCCATTGTTGGTGGGAGTGTAAGCTTGTTCAGCCACTTTGGAATGCAATATGGCAGTTTCTCACAAAATTGAGAATCAATCTCCCCAAGGACCCAGCAATACCACTTCTGGGTGTATACCCAAAAGATGCACATTCACACTCCAAAGGTATTAGCTCAGCTATGTTTATAGCAGCATTATTTGTAATAGCAAGAACCTGGAAACAACTTAGATGTCCCTCAACTGAAGAATGGATTAACAAACTGTGGTACATCTACACAATGGAATACTACTCAGCAGTAAGAAAAAATGATATCCTAAAATTTGCAGGCAAATGGATGGATTTGGAGAATATCCTCCTGAGGCATCACAAACTCAGAAAGATAAGCAGGGGATGTACTCACTCATTAGTGATCTTTAAACAAACAAACAAGAAAAAAGCCAAGCATGCCCAAGCTGCAAACCACAACCACTGAACAGCTTGGGATCAGAAACACCCTGGACTGACCCTTCAGATCCCACTCCACCTAGAGGAACACCTGACTCACTCTTGAGGGAGGGGGGATAAAACTGGATTTGCCAGGAGTGGAGACTGAACTAAGCATTATTGGATCAGTGGGACCATGGGACTGTCTGCAGCTTGCCCAGGGAAGGGATGGGGAGTTGTGGAGAAAAAAAATGATCTGATGTGGCGGGAGGGGGAAGGGACCTTGAATAAGATTATACAGGGATAGAAAAAATAATTCAGAGGGAAAGCCAAACACAAAGTAATTTTATGTGTAGCAAATTATTTGTATTATCACCCTTGATAAGTCATGCTTACGATTTTTATTTTCCTTATAGTTATTGTTAACTTATCAGCATTTTAAATTCAATTTGCTGTTTTTCCTGATAAATACAAATTAAATAAAGAAAAAAAATCACTTGGCACTCAACATATATACATAAGGATTATGTTTTTATATATCAGTTTAAAACAAATTTAAAAAAAAAAGAAATTCCAGAGATGAATAAATAGGAAAGGATGAATGGAGTAAATCCATGAATCATCACTGATCTAAATAAGGAAATGTCTCAAAAAGACCATTCTCTTCCAAGCATGTAAACATGGAAAAGTGACAGAAAATAAAGATAACCCAGGATAAGCTCTCTCTCTCTCAAAAAAAAAAAAAAAAAAAAAGTGGCAGAGAAAAATAAAAGAATAAAAGCCAGAGAGTCCTAAAGTATGTCCTCAAAAAAATAAAGAAGGAAATTGACTTTTGAGTGAAAGCCTATAAAACATTGCTCTTTACTGGGGTCATCAAATTTCTTCTCACTGACATAAACCAGATTAACTCCATCACGTAGTAAGAAAACAAGAGACATAGCATTAGCTGTACATCTTCCAGACACACCTCCCAGTAGAATGGCCTAATCTCCTCACGAGAAGATAGGGCAAACCCACATTGAGGTCACTGTGCCATATGACTACTCTAGTGTTCAGAAGTCCTGTGTTCATGAAAGTCAAGAAAATAGGAATTACAACAAGTGATGACTAATGAGGTATGCAGTGGGCAGCAGCTTGTGTTCCTGATTGCATCTTTATTGCTGTTATTATAAACAGCACATGAATTTTGTGGAGCTGGGGTGCATGTTCATGGGTGTGTAATGAGCATGCCTATGCATGCACAAGCAGAGCCCAAAACAAGACTTTATCTGTCAGTCACTATGCTATAGCTTTGAAAGTGTGTTCTTATTAAACCAGAGATTTCTAATTCATCTAAACTGACTGTCCAGAAAACTTTAATAACCTGCAGGTCTCTGTTCCCAAAGCTGGAGTCAGAGGCCCTTGTAGCCATGACCAGCTCTTTATAAGAGTACTGGGTATTCAAGTGTGGATTCTCATGCTTATAGAGCAAGCACTCTTATTCACTCAACCATATCCACAGCTTTCTGGATTGTATCTTTGTTCTTCCAGCCAGGTAGGGTGTTATGCCTCTTTGCAGTGGCTAAACTGGACAGGAGTTATTTATTCTTAGAACTTGACCTCCAAAGAGAAAAGAAAAAGAAAATTTAAAAATAGATCAAACCTGCTTGATGATTATTACATGCTCAGGCTCTGCCTCTGTATGCTGCTGCTTCACGTGGGGTTGGCTGAGGCGTGCAGCACAGGAATCCAAACCCACATTGGCAAGGGTGCAAAAGGACTCCTTCTCTAAAACTTGGCAAGCTGGAAGAAATCACCTGCCTTACCTTCCTACAATATTATTAAATGCAAATGAACAAAATATCTACCCTGGGTTACATCTTAAGGTCCCAGTCATGCTGGGCTATCATGTGAGTCTCTGCCTTGAAAGAACAAAAATAAAAATCACACAACAACAACAAAAAAAAAACACATTAGTAAAATTCACCATGTTTGCCTTACACAGAAATTGTGACTGGGCTTCAGAGTTGCTAAAAATGAGCCTCATCCACACATCTGAGCTCTTCTGATACCCTTGGCCCTTGGTTCTCAGTCCTACACAAGGTAAATCTATTCTTTGTCAGCAGCTTCCCTATTTTCAAGCATCAGAAGAAAAGGATGTTTTTGTTTACATTTATTTTATTTATTCAGTGTAGTGTGTTTAAACATATACATGTGTGCATGTTACATAGAGTGTGTGTGGAGGTCAGGGGACAGTCTGCTGGAGTCAGATCTTTCCACCATATGAGTCCTAGAAAACACTCCAGATAATCAGGTTCAGAAGTGTCTTTACCTACTGAGTTAACTGTTTATTAACAAAGCTAAGGAACAATCCAATAACAAATGTCAATTTCATTGCTTAGGGATATAGAGACCATAATTTATTTTTAATGGGTTGTATTTTTAAAGCAAAATATGCTTTCTGGCTACACAGAGTCATGAAAGCTACTTAGCAGGTTTTCTCAGTTCCAAGAAAGTCATCAAGCAAAATGCAGATAAACAAAGAAAGAGCACGCAGAGGAGCTACCCAACTAGGGGGTCGATGGCCACAGCAGAAGGCAGTCAATGCTCCTGTAAAGAGACATTGACAGGCTACACCAAACAAAAGAAAATTCTTTAAAGGCACTTAATCTTTTTGTAATTTAAGAGGGCATTCTCAAACCAATCCAAAGACAGTACTACATTGTGTGTCATTAAGTCTCATAGGCAGTTTAAGTATTTTAACTATTGTCTGTGCTTTTCCTTAAGAAGAATAACCTTTTTTAAAACATGTATGCCTGTATGAGGGAAGCAAAAAGAAACACTTAAGATTTAATAAATCAATATTTACTTAGAAGCTATGATGTGAGAAGCAGAAACAAAAGAGGAAAGAGAAAATCACTTCAAGCAGTTAACAAATGCATGCACAGCTCCAGCGCAATTGAGCAATTATCCTGTTACTTGCTGGAATTATTAAGATGGTTGAAGGGAGAGATCAATCTGAACAAAGACAAAATAATAGGAAGACACGAGTCACACAGGTACATTTAGAAGGGAGCTTGGACAAAAGATCTCTGTATTTTGAAGTTGGCAGAGCCAATGCTTTATGTAACCAATAAATTGATAGCTTGAATTTTTACTGTATATAAATAAATAAATAAACAAACAAATAAACAAACTCATATTTTAAAAATAGGGCAAAGAGAAAGATGGTGAGACTCCCAAAAGCATACAAACACAAATAGGTAAAGCACAAATACAAACATAGAGGGAAAGAAAAGTTAATATTAATACAAATAGAGAAATTTAAAATGTAAAAACAATTCTTATAAGTCATACTACAGTGGGGAATCTAATGTAACATTAGAAACACAAGGGGCAGTCCTTGGGAATTCAGTCTCTTGGTGCAGATGGAGTTCAAATCCTTCCTACTGAGCCTGGGTCTTCCTTGCCTCAATTCTCTATGTCACCCACTAATCCACAAGACCACTTTCCACCAGAACCCCCCAGTTGGCACAAATGAGGCTGTCCTGCCTTTCTCTCCAGACATTCTAACCTATACAAACTTACTCATTATTCCTGTAACATCCTGCCTGCAGAAGTTTCTCTCTTCACCTGAATTTTTTTCCTGTGGACTGCAATCTTAGAGTAGACCCCAGTCCACAAACCCTTTCCTGTGGCCCCTCACAATCTTTCCTCCTAGCCTATATCCATTCTTTTGTGTCTTTGAAGGTGTGTACCACCTCTGAATAGCTCTGCCTTCGGACCTTCAAGAAATCTTTGTTAGATTACAAACTATGTCACTACAGTGAGTAGATGCATGGAGGAGGTATCTGAAGCAATGGACCTAAAAAACAAGTTGGTGTAGCCATTTTAATATCTGATAAAATAGAGTTCAAACCAAAATTAATCAGAAGAAATAGGTAAGGACATATCCTTGGAAAGGAAAGAAATTCTATAATTTTTAACATCTATGCCCCAAACACAAGAGAATCCAACTTAATAATTGAAATAATATTAAGCTTCAATCACATATTGAACTTCAAACATTGATCACGAAAGACAATGTCGCCAACAGACAAGTCACCTAGACAAAAACTAAAGAGAGAAATGCTGGAGTTAACTGACATTACTTAGTTAAACTAATGAACATAACAGATATTTACAGAACTTTTCATGTAAACACAAAAGAATAACCTTCCTCTCAGCATCTCATGGAACTTTCTTCCAAACTGACCACACATGAAAACACAAAGTGGGTCTTGATTGAAATAATACTCTGCATCCAATCTGACCACAATGGATTAAAGATGATTATCAACAACAACAGAAAATAGAAGACTAAGAAATTCATGGAAATAAAACAACTCATGCCTGAGTGAAAAAGGGGCAAGAAAGAAATTGAAGACTTTCTATACTAGAATGAAAATTAATACATAACACACCCAAACATATGGGACACAATTAAGGCTGTTCTGAGGTAAATTCACAACACTAAGTACCTTCATTGAAAAACAAATGGAGAGGTCTCATACTAGTAATTTAATAGCACACCCGAAAGCTCTAGCATAAAACACACACACACACACATTCAGAAACAGTTAAAAAGTCAAAAAGAAATATTCAAACTTAGGGCAGTAATCAAGATAATGAAAACAACAAAAATTAGAATTAATTTAAGAGTTGACTTTTTGAGACAATAATTGGAGTAACAAACCTTTATCTAAATAAAATGAAGCCCTCCTATACACTAAAGATATAAGAGCTGAAAAAGAAATAAGGGAAACATCACTCTTTATAATAGCTGTAAACAGTATTAAATACCTTGGTATAACTATGACCAAAGAAATAACAAACCTATTTGACAAAAACTTTAAATCACAGAAGAAAGAAATTGAAGAGGATATCAGAAAACGTAAAGATGTCCCATGCTCATTGATTAGTAGGACAAATACAGTAAAACTGGACCATCCTACCAAAGCAATCAAATACATATTCAATGCAATTATCCCCAAAATCCCAACACAATTCTTCACAGATCATGAAACAATTTTAAGCTTCATAATTATATTATTATATATTAATATATATAATATAATTAATATAACTATATTAATTATATTAAGTGTTCTATTTCTCTGATGAAACACCATGGCTAAAAGCAAGATGGGGAGGAACGGGTTTATTTGGTTTATACTTACACATTTTAGTCTACCATTGAAGAAAGTTGGGACAAGAACTCAAAAAGTAAAATATAGTAAGGCGAAACAAAAACTCACACACCAGATTAGGACAAGACAAACAGAAAGAAAAGAGCCCAAGAAAGGCCCAAGAGACAGATAGACTACTAGCATGTTGTGATGCTCTGTTTCGCCACTTAGGGATCCCATAAAAATACTAAACTGGAAGCCATAATAAGACCTATAAGATAAAGAGAGGGAGAAATACATAAATAAAATAAAAACAAAAGTGAAATAGAAGATGCATTTTTTTAAAAAGGAAAAGGAAAAGCCCTCATATGACAGTATCAGATAAGAAGCGTCCTAAGATGTGGTTGAGTTCATTTTTTTGTTGGCCATCTACTTCTGGCCTTGCAGCCTAGACTTAAGAGTAGGTTGGAGTTTTGTCCATTAAATTTAATATTGTGATTCTTTCCGTGGATGCTAGTTTCTCATGGAGAGTCATGCCTGGTTCTATTGTTTCATGTGAGAACATGAATAAGTTATGATGTAGAAGGAGGTTTATCACTCCACTACTCTAAGCCTTGGACTGGCACCTGGAGCCTTCCTTCTTCACCTTTTCTATCATTCAGTCCTCATGGTCAGTAAAAACAGCATCAAGGGCATTCTACCAGGCTCTGTCCAGGATGGATTCCCCCATGTGTATCATGATTACCCGAGAGGTGGGGAAAGAAAACACAGAATTCAGGTCTGACTTCTAGTAGAATCTTTCAGAAATATGGAGCTCTGGAAATAACAATTATATTATATATATATATAAAAAATATATATAATTAATATAACTATATTAATTATATTAAGTGTTCTATTTCTCTGATGAAACACCATGACTAAAAGCAAGATGGGGAGGAATGGGTTTATTTGGTTTATACTTACACATTTTAGTCTACCATTGAAGAAAGTTGGGACAAGAACTCAAACAGGGCAGGAATCTAAAGTTGGAAGCTGATGCAGATGCCAAAGAAGGGCACTGACTGCTTACTGGCTTGCTCCTCATGGCTTGCTCACCTGCTTTCTTATTGAACTCAGCATCACCAGCACAGGGGTGGTACAATCAGTACCTTCTCCCACCAGTCACTAATTAAGTAAATGCCCTACAGTTAGATCTTCTAAAAGCATGCTACCAAACGAGAAACATAAGCACCATCTCAGCCACAAGCCCTTCGAACTACAAGGGTGTCCTGCTCTGAGATACGCTAGTTTAATGGTATCACAAAGCTTATAGGACTACCCAGCAAACACCGAATTTCGCTTAAGGCCCACTCTACCAGATGGAAACTGTACCTAACATTGCTTGAGTGACCAAAAGCCTGACACTTAATAGCACAGGGCTACAAATTCTGCTGTTCTTAACAATTAGTAGCAACAAAATGACTTCTAATGACACTCTGATATATTCATAGATCAGTGCCTTTCTGAGAAGTTTCCTGCAGCAGATGGGAACAAATACAGAGACCCACCACCAGAAAGTGAAACCTTGGAATACATAGACCTAAAGGATGTCTCTATTAAATCCCTTCTCTTGAGACTCAGGGAACTCTGTGGGAGAGGAGACAGAGAGTGTAAAAGCCAAAGGGGATGAAAGACACCTTGAAAATAACACCCTCTGAATCAACAGGACCAACTTATATATGAACTCAAGAGACCTGAGGCATCAGGACCTGCATGGGTCTGCACCAGATGGGGCCCAAGAGCTGAAAGAAAAATTGAACACTTGACCTCATTGCTGATCCAAAAACTATCTCTAATTGAAAACTGCTTGCAAATGAAAATTCAGATTGCTCCAAAGGAGTGTCACTGGAGAAACAACCTACTCTTAAGTCTAGGCTGCAAGGTCAGAAGTAGATGGCCAACAAAAAAAATGAACTCAACCACATCTTAGGACGCTTCTTATCTGATAATGTCATATGAGGGCTTTTCTTTTTCCTTTTTAAAAAAATGCATCTTCTATTTCACTTTTGTTTTTATTTTATTTATGTATTTCTCCCTCTCTTTATCTTATAGGTCTTATTATGGCTTCCAGTTTAGTATTTTTATGGGATCCCTAAGTGGCAAAACAGAGCATCACAACATGCTAGTAGTCTATCTGTCTCTTGGGCCTTTCTTGGGCTCTTTTCTTTCTGTTTGTCTTGTCCTATTCTGGTGTGTGAGTTTTTGTTTTGCCTTACTATATTTTAATTTATCTTATTACTATCCCTTAAAAGTTAGTCTGTTTTCAAATGAGAGACAGAAGAAGATGGATCTTGGAACTAGGAGAAATAGAGGAAAAGGAAACCATAATAATGATGTATGACATAAGGAAAAAAATCTACTTTAAATAAAAATGGTGGAGGGGAATAATATAATTCTGAAATGATACACTATGCATGGAGTTTCTGCCCATTAAATTTAATATTGTGATTCTTTCCGTGGATGCTAGTTTCTCATGGAGAGTCATGCCTGGTTCTATTGTTTCATGTGAGAACATGAATAAGTTATGATGTAGAAGGAGGTTTATCACTCCACTACTCTAAGCCTTGGATTGGCACCTGGAGTCTTCCTTCTTCACCTTTTCTATCATTCAGTCCTCATGGTCAGTAAACACAGCATCAAGGGCATTCTACCAGGCTCTGTCCAGGATGGATTCCCCCATGTGTATCATGATTACCCGAGAGGTGGGGAAAGAAAACACAGAATTCAGGTCTGACTTCTAGTAGAATCTTTCAGAAATATGGAGCTCTGGAAATAACAACCATGATGACAATAATTATGTAATGACATCGACAAACATTTATGTCCACACTGGCTTCAACAGACAGAAACATTCTGTTGCCTGTCATAGTGGACTTATCTTTTACCTTTTTTTTCTAAAATAGTATTTACAAAAAGAGTAAATGGCTCAGAAAAAATCTGCTTAGATGACTAGAAAAAGGCAAGAGTGCTAGCCTCAGCAAGATCTCTAATTTTCCATGTAACTGAAACCTAACCAGACCTCAGAGTCTTGACAGAAGAGGGAAAGAGGATCATATGTACTAAAGAGAGCATAGAATTATCTTATTAATAAATATGCCTCTCAGTGAAAATTATACCCATCAAATATCTCTGGCCTCTCCTTGCAAGAGCATTGATAGACTACATAAACCACAGTAGTTAACCAAGCATCTCAAAGCTAAGCATCCACAAAAAGATGAAGGCCTGCCTCACAATTTTAGAGTACTTAAACTCATAGAACATCAAAGGCAAGCATTCCCCACAGATGTGCTCTTCTTACTGATAAACATTAACAAAGAGTCCTGAAATGTAAGTGTAGATAAGTATCTAAATACTGAAGTGAATGTGCTATTTCAATGATATATATTCTTCATTGAAAATACTGACTTGTCTCCTGTACCTAACATGTACAAGGTCTCCTGTCCTAGACTGAGCACCTGCTGAGCATATGAACAAGTTCAGTTTCTCATGACTAGACAAGGTAGAACAGCAAATCACCAAGTAAACAGACAGAGACTAAGAACAGCCCTTCCTTCCAGCCCAAAAGACCCAGGATTTGAAGCAACTACAGAGGTTACAGCACTTTCTTTCTATAGGAAAACTGACATGTGCTGGCTCAAGGTCCCAACTATTTAAATGTGATACATCTTGTCCAATATTGGAACTTGCTTTCCAAAGTTCAGAAGTGGTGGCAATTGCTATCTTAGTCACATTTGGTATTTAGTTCAATGAACACAAGCCTGTAAACCTGCACTCAGGTAAGACAGCTGATCACTCATGCACTAGGAGGCAAAGGAGACTCAGACATGCCCTGGTCTCCTGCTTCAGCACAACAAAGACTGGTAATCTATCAAAAGTCTCTGAAGATCAAGTGAACATTCAAGCATGGCTATGATTTAATTCCACTGTCACTCCAAAGAGGTGATGGTTCCCCCACAGGTGATAGGAGGCATTACCATTTTGACCAATGGGTCCAAGTCATGTACCCATTACTTTTCATACTCAGAATATCAATGAAAACTGTTTTGTTTCTTGTGTGTGTGTGTGTGTGTGTGTGTGTGTGTGTGTGTGTGTGTGTGTGTTCATTGATTTGGTTAACTAAGCACTTCAAAGTTAAGCAGATATTTTTATTACCAGATATTCATTTATGACATTGTCATTCGAATCTATTGCACATTTCAATTTTTTCTGCATGACCCTCTCCTACTTTGCCCTCCTTGAAGCCCCTGATCCTTTCAATCACCCTTCTCCCTTTAAGTCTTCTTCTGAAGTCTGGATTCTAAATATGAGAGAAAATATGCAGTGTTCTTTCTTGGTATAGCTTGTTTTACTTGGGTAAAGATCTCTAAGTGCACCCATTTTTCTACAAAGGACAAAATTTATCATCCAAATAAAACTAGAGTGTGTTCATATGCCAGATCCGTTAAGCCATTCATCAACTGGTGGATATCTAGACTGTTTCCTTAATTTGGCTGCTATGGATAGTGCTTTGGTAAGCATGGATATACAAAGATCTCTGGATAGGCTGACTTAGAATCCTTCAGCTATCTACCCAGGAATGTTACTGATGAATCACAGGGTAGTTGTACTGACAAATCTCCACACTAATGTCTACAAGGCCACACCAATATATTTTCTTATCAGCAGTATAAAAATGTTCCCCTCCCTACATTCTCTTTATCATTTGTTGTTTGAATGATAAGTCATTAGAGTGTGATAGAATTCCAGTGCGGTTCTCATTTTTCCATCATAAACAATCAAAAAAAAAACCCTCTAAGGTTTACCACCATTGAGTAATTGATCCAAACTCTGGAGCTCAGAAAGATAATTATCTGGACTTAGAACTGTCTGCATAAGGGTTGGGGACATTGCTATATGATAAGAACACCTATGGCTCTTGCAGAAAAACCAGGGTTAGTTCCCACCCTCCCCATGATAGACTGCAACTACTTTTAAGTCCTGTTCCAGGAGATCTGACACACTCTTCTGACCTTTGAAGGTTTGTGCATGCATGTAGTTCACATGTATACACTTGGGTACACTCACACACATAACATCAAATAAATAAATATTTTAAAACAGACCGTCTGAGGTGAAGCTGATGCTTTTTCTGCTATAACCAGTCTCAGAAGTTATATGTCTTCTGAATCATGTACACTTACATGTTCTGTATCTGTGGGTTCAAGTAATTATAGGTTATAAATATTCAGAGAAAACGCTGTGTTTGTATTGAAAGTGTGCAGACTTTTTCTTGTCATTGTTCTGAAAATTAATATGAATCATTCAACAAATATCAATTAAACAAACAGTCACAACACAGCCTAATTTCTATGTTTTTGATTTGGAGTGGTCAGGAAAGCATAGTACTCCTAGGGCTCCATCTCATTGGGCAAATTATAGAGGAAGCACACAAGTTATCAGGGCAGGCATCATGAAGAAAGGACAGTGGGCAGTGAGGAGACAAGAGGAAATCACTGACTAATGATGGAGAGTCCAGGCTTTCAGGCTTTCTTCCCATGTTGAACTCATATCAAAGCTTACAGAACAGCAGGAAATAGACCACATGACATAGGGTCATGGTGCTTGGGATCATTGGCCCCAAAGAGCAGCTCATAGGCATCATGAACACATAGTAGGCTGTGCTTTGTTTTCTTCTTCTTTCTAATGCTCTACTTACTCTATCAAATAAGATAAAGTAGAAATAATGAAAACTGGTGTTCTCTAGCACTATTGGGCAATGCAATACAGAGCATTGCCCAGACAAGAATCTTCAAAGTGGGCTGGAGAGACGGCTCAGTGGTTAAGAGCACTGACTGTTCTTCCAGAGGATGAGTTTGATTCCCAGCATCCATATGGCAACCAACAATTTTTTGTAATACCAAGATCTGACACACACAGTTATATTTACAGTCAAAACACCAATTCACATAAAAAAGTAATTTTTTTTTAAGAAAAAGAATCTTCAATGAAAGTAATTATTCCAAGAAAGCTTCAGTCAACATACAGGTTCATCACTTATAAACTGTGTGACTTGGGGTAAAGAAAGTAGCACATCAAGGCTCAGATTCCTTACTTGGAAATAGGAATAATATCATTTGTAAATAATGAAAGGTTTCTAAATATAAAAGAAAGTGCCTTGCAAGACTATAAATCTTTTTGTTTCATATTCAACTATGAATACTGACTTCAGACCAAGTATTTGGTGGCTGTTATCAACTGGGAACTTCGGTGGCTCTCCCTTGTCCATAGAGGATACGTTCCAAGACCAGTAACTTGCCTGAATTCTACAGACAAATAGTTGTCACAAAGTATTTATAAAGGATAAATATCCACACAGATTAAAATCCAGAATTGCCCAAGTCCATTATATATAATGGTATGGTATTTGCATTCAAGCTACTGACATTCTACTATATACAACAACTCATCTCTAGACTATATGTCATTTCTAATGCAAGGTAAATGTTACAGATGAATAATCAATGTATTAATTTCCAGAGGAATGATGACATTAAAAAGTCTTCCCATGAACAATACACACACAGTGCTATTTCTGAATAGTTGCAACCTGTAATTACTTAAACCCACAGATACAGAACCTGTAATTGCACTTCTGTTCCCTTCATGCATGCCTACAGCAAAGTCTGGTTCATAAATTAGGCACAGTAAGAGATTAACACCAACAACTAATAACAAAAGCAAAGTAGAACCATTTTAACGAGCCACTAAAATAAAAATCAGGCAGATATGATTCCTCCCTCTGCCTCTCCCTCCCTTGCTCTCCCACAATGCATTCATTTGCTGGACTGTGTTTATTAGCCATAGTTAACTATAGGAACTATGGAACTGAGACTAACATTACTAGTGCCGAGGGGGGAAATATATATATATATTTATATGTATATAAATGTATATATGTATATATTTAAATATATATATATATCAGTACATATATATTTATTTATTTACTGATTTCTCAAGGATTGCCTTGCCTTTGGGTCCACAAACCCAGCTTCATGCCTTTTACCCCTAAATTCACTCAAATGATCATTCTAACTTAGAAAACTAGCCATTGTAATCCACACTATTATCCAAAGTTTCTAATATGTGATTCAGATTGGTAATGACTACTAACAACAAAAATGATCGGGTATTAGTATTATTCCTAAAAACAGTAAACTAAATTAGAGATGTTAGTACAATAGTTTCTTGCTTGTTTTAACCTTAATATTCTGCCTTTCAGTTAATTTTTAATCTGCAGTACTTTCAATAGCTAATAACAAAGTAAAATTTAAGATTTATATGTAGGTCATATGCAGGCACAATATTAAGGACTCACACAAAGATTGCCTTTGATTTGATTTTACAACCCAACATTTTCCTTCAAAGAAAATATGAACAAACTCATATAGTGGCTGGCCACCTTGATGGGACTGTGCTGAGTAGTGGATATTCTCAGCTCAGCCCCAAGAGCTGAAAACACCAGGTGTCAGAATAAAGAGGGAGCTTGGGACAGGAAGCAGGCTGATGTTCAGAGCCACACAGGTGGTAAAGCATCAGACACTCCTCTATTTGCCATGTGTATGGTCACAGCTCTCAAACAGAAGTCCATAGGGAAGTCAGGCTCCTCTACTACTGAAGACTGATTGGTCATCTACAGATTCCAGTTCAAACACATCTCACATCTCAATTATAGGAATGCTATTTGCTTAAATGGAAGTCACCAGTGGAGTGTGTTAAATTCTGATTTGGGATCCCACTATGCATGACTGTAACAATTAATCTCAGATGTCAGCATAATGAGATCTTGGATCAGTAGGAACATAAGCCTCTGGGGATGCTTTTAGGAGACTATTGTGATTAGTTAATGGAATAGGAAGACTCATCCTGAAATTAGTTTCTCTGTTCCTTGGATTTGGATTCTGGCTGAATAAAATCGAGTAAGCTAGCTGAAGGCATTCACCACTCTGTGCATCCTGATTGTGGATACAATATGACCAGCTGCCTCAAGGTCCTGCTGCCATGACAACCCCTCCATGATAAACTGCATATCCTGGGATTGTAAATCAAAATAAACCATTTCTTATTTAAGTTGTTTTTTGTCATAGATATTGGATCACAGCAATAGGAAAAGTAATTGATACAGTCTTCTATTCATAGCTGGAAAATAAGTAATAAACAAATACACATAATAGTCTCCATCTCTTCCCCCATTCATCTCACTCTCTCTAAATATGGAACTGCCATGGAAACAAAAACCATATTAGCATGTACCTCTTCCAAGGTGGTGTCTGAGATGCCATACCCCGTCAGGTGTAGGTGCTGTAAGTTCTGGTCCAGGGCCTGGCAAAGCCCCTTGAAGCAGGTCTTGTCTGCATCCTTGGGAATGGTGTAGGTCAACTCACCTCCACAGCTATCTTTGAGAAATGCTTGTGGAATATAAACCTGTATCAAGGATGTAACACGAGCCACATCCTTGGGCTCCTGGGTTTCAAGGACAGAGGGCTATCAGAAAAACAAATGGATAAGAAAGCAATAAGGAAGATCATTCCAAACACTGAGTTCTTGAGTAATAAATATATGTATTATTTTAGAATTCTATTCAAAACAAGAAGAGTTGCTGCATTTTAGCAGAAGGGAGCATTTCAATGATATGCTTCACATCTTCTATTCTGTTTTAATACATGTGTATTTGTACATAGATAGGCACATGTGCACCAATGTAGAATCCAAAGGACAATTTCAAGGTCATCCTCATCAAAACTGTCTATCTCCTTTGAGACAGGGTTTCTCACTCATTAATTAGGCTAGACTAGCTGGCCAGTAAGTACTAGGAATTCTTCTTGGCCTCTTAGTACTGGGATTATAGACTGTCATCAAAACTGGCATTGTCATATGTTTCTGGTTCTAATTTGAAGTCTCATGTTTTCAAGACAAACATTTTACCAGCTGAGCTCTTCTTTAAGGCCCCCTTTTCTATGTTATAAAACATAAATCTACAATGGTACATCTGGTGAGCCTACTATTGACCCATGTTCCCCTATTGGTTCCAAATGCCCTAGAGACATTTGGAGCAATGCTCTCCTTCCCAGAAAAATTATTATGGACACTCAAATCCTAGCAATCATATTGCAAAAAATACCAGGTTTGAGTGTTCTAAAAGTGAGAACTGGAATTCCTACCTAAAGAGAAAGGGGCCTTGTCCCTAAAGACACACATTCACACTCCAATGGCATTAGCTCAACTATGTTCATAGCAGTATTATTTGTAATAGCAAGAACCGGGAAACAACCTAGATGCCCCTCAACTGAAGAATGGATTAACAAACTGTGGAATATCTAAACAATGGAGTACTACGCAGCAGTAAGAAAAATGATATCCTAAAATTTGCAGGCAAATGGATGGATTTGGAGAATATCCTCCTGAGCGAGGTATCTCAAACCCAGAAAAAGAAGTAGGGGATGTACTCACTCATTAGTGGATTAAAAAAAAAAAAAAAGATGTCATTATATACAAGAGCTCAAGGCTAGAACATAGCTAAATGACAGTGCTTCACTTGGCATTGATAGCCTCTGACAGCGATGTGGGTGAGGAAAAACTTGTTTTCTTTAAGTGTCTGGCCACAGGGAGTTTAATTATGCTCAAGTAAGTAAATGAGAAGCATGAATAGGTATTTTTGTACATGGGGAGATTGTAAGAGTGGGTATGAAACTGAGAGGTCTGATACCTGAGGTTGATGGGGTGCATGATGTAAAATCACCAAACAATGATATGTATACACACACACACACACACACACACACACACACACACACACACATATATATATATATACATACACACACAATATAATCACCTCAACCAAAGAAAAGGCGAAGAGAAAACATATTCAGAAGAATCAAGGGCAGACTTTTTGTGTGTCACCAAGGACAAGACAGTCATGCAGACTTGAGTAGTAAGTTTCTGGATTTTAACCCCAGAGTCTCTGCTCCGTTCCTGTCTGACAATAAGAAATAAT